>CAUYON010150191.1:0-25259 GCA_963573935.1 Arctocebus calabarensis
GGCGCCTGTAGTCCCAGCTACTAGGGAGGCTGAGGCAAGAGAATCACTTAAGCCCAAGAGCTGGAGGTTGTTGTGAGCAGTGTGACGCCACGGCACTCTACCCAGGGCGATAAAGTGAGACTCTGTCTCTACAAAAAAAAAAAAGAGAGAGCTGCATCAGAGCAGGTGGCTGGGTCTGCTACCACCCCACAGCCACCAGGGGAAGATGTTCAGAGCACCTGTCCCCAACTGCCTCTCACAGGCTTTCTTTTTTTTGTAGTACAAAGAGCACTATGTTGCCATTCCACAAAATGAGACCAACACCCAGGAATCTCAGCCTGCCCGTCACTCTTAGTTTGCAAGACACTTGGTTAGCACTGCATCTTTTGGAAAAAATATTTTTTTGAATTTATTAATTATGCATAATAATTTGGGGTACTACTGTTTACTATAAGAGGGCAATAGGGAAGCATTCATTATTTGAGAATTAAAGAAGATGGAGTTGTTTCTTTATGAAAAATAGAAAGTTTGAAATATAGAATACTTTAGAAGTACTATTCAATGAGTGTTTTAGGCACTTTCTAAATCAAGGGCATTTCTAATATGGATCCAAATCTATATATCAGTCAATTTGATACAAACAATTCTCACAAAACAGTTATTATACTAAAGAAATGCCTTAAAAATATCAAAAAATTTTAAGTTTTTCTTAATTTTCATTGGTCACTCTGCCATTACTTTTAGTTTGACTTAGCAACCCTTTTAACAACAAAAATTGCAAAGATAATTACTGTCATACGTTCAACATTTTGATGATGAAAATAGAAGAACATATTTATTTTTTCATGCTTTCCAACCAAGTTTTCCAGGGCCACTGTTCATTTTCTACTCAAATGTTTTTGGCAAATACGTTACCACAAAACAAGAGTCTTCTGTTTTCAAAAAGAAAATTATTTGGTTTAACTACTGCTTATGAAAATGACGTTTTGTAGCCAGATTATCGTAGACTAAACTACAAGCGTCTCAAGGGAAGGAGTCACATTGTGTTAAGGCTGGCTCTGAAACCTATGATACCCACCTTTTATTCCTGGCATATTCTTGGTGCTCTTTGAGCAAAATTAAAGCATAAAATTACATTTACCGTGATATCCCATTGCATTAAAATCTTAGCACTATGGTGACTCTATTAGCAGGTTCTGTTTGGGGAAATGAGGATGCTGGGCAGGAGGGAGGGTCCACTGTTGGGTCAGGTCCCTCCCCCTTCCCCATTCCCACAACGGATGGCAGTAGAGTTGAGCTTCGATTTCAGCTCTCGTTAAATTGTCCACACCCAGCATTGTTCCTGTCTACTATAAAGTGAAAAGGCCTGTGAATTATACATTTAAAAGGAAAAGCCTTTTAGAAGCTTTGAGAATTTTTTTTTAAAGCAAAAATCAAAAAACCTCAGCAAGTTTGTCCCACCACCACTGCCTAGCTGTCCCCTCTCCCTTGCAGCTTCTCTGATTGTGGAAAGTGGCCTCAGTGGTCCTGCCTCTTGCCCACACCGCCTGTTCTCAGAGCAGTTGGGCTCAAGTGAATGGGGCTGTGTGTCCAGCTGAGCACACAGGGATAGGGCTGGGTCTAATTGTCACTGTGTTTCAAATGCCTGGTAAATTGAGGGTTCCTAGCCTGCCAGTAAATGAATTTGCTCCTGAGTTACCATTTTATAAGAATTATCAGCTTCTCTTTGACAATAGCTTAAGTATATGAAGACTTCCTGCAAGAAAATAATAAATACAAAGCCTCTAATAGCGTATGAGCAGAGGACTTATTTAAGCAGTTTGCGGAAGAGGAATTATAAAAGGCAAATAAACATGAATAAGAATTATCCATTCTACCAGATTAGCAATTTTTTTCAAAACTCTGCTTAAGCAGTGAGATACAATTTAGCAAGAGTTGAGTGAGATAGGCCAGCACGGCACTTCAGCACAACTGGGGGTGCTATGTAAAACTCACACACGTGTGCACACACAACCCAGTCTGTGCCTTTTTCACCCACCAATTCCAATTCCAAGAAGTAGAGGTGTGGCGGGGTATCTGTGCAGCTGGATGGTCATCTCAGTGCTGGATGTCACGGTGATACACTGGGAGCTCCTTGGTGTCCAGTCATAGAGAATGATCAAACTAACTCTTCTCCTTAAGGGACAGTTATCATCAGAAGCATGAGAAAATGCTTACCATTAAATGTTCAGGCAAGTTGCAAAGCAATATACAGAGTGCTTGACATGTGCAAAGGAAAAAACTAGAAGATAATGTTCCAAATACTAAAATATTATTATCTGCTGGTTCAGAGAGTACATGTGCTATTTCCTTATTTTTACCTTAAGTTTTTCAAGTTTTTCACAGTGAGCACAGGGAAAAAAAAATGTTTCAAAGAAAGCCTTGAGTGAAGATTCACCACCTCAGAGCTAGTACTTTTAGTGTGATGACACAAGGACCAGGTCAGGAGTTCATCCCACCCAGACCCTGAATCTGGAGCAGAGGAGGCAGGACCATGGTCCCCATCGGCCCTACAGGGCTATGTCTTATCTGTATGTGCTTCACCCCTTCACACTGGGACGAGGGTGCTGTATTTATCAATGGCAAGATCTTTTCTTCCTAGCTTTGTTGAGGAATAATTGACAAATAAAAATTGTGTATTATTTATGGTGCACAACCTAGTATTTTGACATGTGTACACATCATGAAGTGATTACCACAGTCAGGTTAGTTAAGACATCCATCACCTTTGACATAGTATAGTTATTATTTTCTGTCTATGATGAGAGTATTTAAGACCTACTCTCTGGACACTTTCCAAGTGTGGGCTGTTATTATCTATAGCCACCGTGGTGCACCCTAGAACTAGCTTACCCTGAAACTGCACCTGTGACATCTCCCCCACTCTCTCTCCTTCCCTGGTAACCACCATTCTCTCTGCTTCTGAAAGTCAGACTTGTTTAGTTTCCACATATGAGTGTTTTTGTAACATGTGCATTTATATATGTATACATATTACATTGTCTTTATCCATTCACCCACTGATGGACACTTGACTGGTTCCATATCTTAACTATGTGATTACACTGCAGTGAACACAGGAGTGTAGATGTCTCCTTGACACACTGATCCCACTTCCTGTGCCCAGAAGTACTTTGGGATTGCTGGATCCAGTGATGATTCTATTCTTAGAGAAATCTGCATACTGTTTTCCAGGCTGGCTTTTTTTGTTGTTGTTGTTAAATCATAAAAAGGTAGATTATGTATATACATTAATGCATTTGTGGGGTACAGTGTGCTGATTTCATATACAATTTGGAATGCTTACATCATACTGGTTAATATATCCCTCACTTCATTTACTCAATTATTGTGTTAAGACATTTATACAGAGTATAATTTACATTCTTAAGAACAGTGTAGAATCCTGTTTAGAGAATCCTGTTTCTCTAAACCCTTTCCAATGTTTGTGATTTTTTTCTTTATTAAATCATAACTGTGTACATTAGTGCATTTATAGGGTACAATGTGCTGGTTTTATATACAATTTGAAATAATTAACAACAAACTGGTTAACATAACCTTCACTGCACTTTCTTAATTATTGTGTTATGACATTCATACTCTACACTTAGTAGATTTGGCATGTCTTTTTGATAATAGCCATTCAGACAGGGTCAAGGTGGTATCTCACTGTGGGATTGAGAGGCGTTGTTGGTTTTTTTGATTTTGTAAGACAGAGTCTTGCTCTGTCAACTGGGCTAGAGGTCAGTGGCATCATCACAGCTCACAGCAACTTCAAACTCCTGGGCTCAGCCATCCTCCTGCCTCAGCCGCCCATGTAGCTGGGACTACAGGTGCCAACTACAGGCTAATTTTCTATTTTTAATAAAGATGAGGTCTCACTCTCGAACTCCTGAGCTCATGCAATCCACCTGCCTCAACCTCCCAGAGTGCTAGGATTACAGGTGTAAGCCACTGAGATCAGCCTCTCATTGTGGTTTTAATTTGTTTTTCCTAATAATTAATGACATTAAATGTTTCTTTATATTCCTATTGGCCATTTGTATGGCTTCTTTTGAGAATAGTCTATTTAGGCCCTTTGCCCATTTTTAAGTTGTTTCCTTGCTATAGAACTGTCTTCCTTATGTGTTTGGAAATTAACTCCATAGCAGATGCATGATTTGCAAAATTGGTGAGGTCTTGAGTGGGTAATCAGTGATCTCTACTGCTCCCACAGCAACCCCGACCTCCGGAGGGCTGAGCCCATCCTGGACAGCCCCCTGCAGAGGACCAGCAGCGGCAGCTCCTCCAGCTCCAGCACCCCCAGCTCCCAGCCCAGCTCCCAGGGAGGCTCCCAGCCTGGATCGCAAGCAGGGTCCAGCGAACGCACCAGAGTCCGAGGTACAGCACTCTCTCGCCTCTCCCCAGCAACATTACTGGGAGGAAACTATAGGCAGGGAGAAGGATTATGTCCTGAGTCTGACCTTCGTGTGGCCACAGCCATATGATCCTGGAGAGCCTTGGCTGCTCTCACCCTCAGTCCCATCAGGGTAGTGGCCACCTCCCTCACCGTGTGTGACATCAGAGTAGGACAAATCCTTCCTAAACTCAGAATCCAGTGTTTTCCAAGGAGATCACCACATAGTGGTCTTATTTGAAAACACAGTCACTTAAATTTCCATTTCTATACAATTGCCTATATCTAGAGTTTCATGTTCCCCTGGATGCCCTGTTCACATTGTGCCAACAGTCTCTTTAGTTTTCTGATCATAGTCTGATACATGTATTTCTCACAGCGAAATTCAGTAAAGACCAATGAAGAATAATACACTTAAGAAAAATGAAATCTTTGACTTAAAACAAGTGTGACTCTTCTGGCTATTCCTATTAAATAGGTAAAAATTAGCCTCTCCAAATGTTCAATTCAGATATAGTGGAACCTCACATCGGACCGCCTCCTCCAGCTGACCTAGTTGTCACAGACCAGACGTGCGCCCCATGTGCATGTCGGTCCCTTTTGTTGAGCACCTGTTCGTGCTAACCAGTGTGTCACAGCCCCCTGGGTGGTCACCTTCAGAGGTTCTACTCTTAATTCATCATGTTTTAGTTTTCGTTACTGGAAAAGCTTATTTAAAAGATTATGATTGTCCAGGTAGTGACATATACCATACATTGTTTCTAGACAATCAGAATTTAATCTTTCTTAATCGACTTTTCAGAAGATAATTTTTCTTTCAGACATTAAAGGTCAGCACTCTTTAAAGTGAAATTTGATAAATATTAATATTCCTATAAATTATTCTGATTAAAAATTGCCAGTTTTGTATTCTTAGCCTTTTTATTACATACAAGCCCATGGTTTACTATCTAATATATTCTTAAGATTTAAAAACGGTAAGATCACTGCATGTCCCTTTGTGATGTTCCTTTCCCTGAGGTGACATAGGGACTGTCTGTGGGTAGCATAGGGGCCATCCCTGAGGTGACGTAGGGGACTATATCTGAGGTGACATCGAGGACTGTCTCTGAGGTGATGTATGGGCCATGTCGGGTGGCATAGGGACAGTCCCTGAGGGGATGTAGGTGGCATTGGGCCATCCCTGAGGTGACATAGGGCACTCCCTAGGTGTAGGTGCTGTCTCTGGGGGAAACAGGAGATTGTCTCTGATACGACACACTCTGAATAACAGGGGCTATATCTGAGGTAACTTAGAGGACTGTCTCTGAGGTGAGGTAGGGGACTGTCGCTTGGTGACTTAGGGGACTGACTCTGAGGTGATTTATAGGACTGGATCTGAAGTGACGTAGGCACTGTCTCTGAGTAGCCTAGGGGCTGTCCCTGAGGTGGCATAAGAGAATGTTTCTGGTTGTCATAGTGAGGTGACATAGGGCACTGTCTCTGGGTAGCATCCCAGCCATCTCTGAGGTGACTTTGGGGGCTAACTCTGAACTGAAGTAGGACCCTGTGCCTGAGGTGAAATAGGGCACTGTCTCTGCCATGGCGTAGGGGACTGTCCCTCAGGTGGCATAGGAAATGTCTCTGGGTGGCCTAGGAGACAGTCTCTGGATAGCAAGGAGCTGTCTTCTCTCTAAGGTGACTTAGAGGACTATCTCTGAGGTGACGTAGGGTCTGTCCCTGTGGTCAGGTAGGGGCATCCCTGAGGTTGTGTAGGTCACTGTCTCTAAGGTGACACAGAGTCTGTCCCTGAGGTGACCTAGTGGACTGTTGCTCAGGTGACATAAGGGTTGTCTCTGAGGTGCAATACGGAACTGTCACTAAGGCAGTGTGGGGGACTGACTCTGAGGTGACTTAGAGGACTGTCCCTTGGGTGATGGAGGGGCTGCCCATGGCGGCCTCATGTGCCTCCTCTGACCAACGGCACAGCCCAGCGCAGCCACGGTACATCTTTGTTTCCCTGATCCAACGATAAATGTTCTTAACTTAGAGAACTGCCATCCCTTTCCTTTTCTCCATTTATAAGCAATTTCATACTAGAAAAAATATTAAAGAAAACCAGGCTTCTACATCTGATGCTAATTCTCTGACCTAGTTTGGGCCTGATTCTTACATTCTTTCCTTCAGCTTCTTGTCTTGCTGGGTTATGAAAGATCTTGTGTCCCTGGCATTCCCTCCCCAGCCAAGACCACTTAAAACAAAACAAAACCTCCCCCACCTGAGGTGGCGTCTTCCCGGCCGGCCCGTGGTGCAGGCTGGACAGACACTGCTCAGGCTGCGCCAGGGGCCTCCCTGCGTCCCTCGTCTGCCCAGCTCTGGGGACCCTTCCCCTTTGTCACCACACCCTCCTTCCTGCCTTCACTCTGTTCTGTCCTTAGAGGGCCCAGAACACTGCCACCCCCATTTACAAACCATTCTGCCATATAAAATGGGTTTTCTTTCTTTTTCTCACAAAACTTCATCAAAATAATCTCTCCTGATGGGTCAGGAAGATGCCAAGCACAGAACTGACCTCAAAACGGATTTTGCAAAGTGGCTGAGAATAGGACCCTCAGGAATCAGCAGGCCCCAGTGACCTCAGGCCGCAGTGCCATCTCTCTGAGCCGGTGTCCCCAGAAAGTCGTGACATGGCACCACCCCACTGGGCAGGAGCGAGGATTAAACGAGGGGAGACATGCACTTGGCTTTATGCCTGGCCTGTCGGGTGGTGGGAGTGGGGCTGGCTACAATTTTTTTCATGGTTACTAGCATCTTCCGGGTTATATGCTTGAATGTGTCTGAACTTTTACGATCTTTCCGTGGATGTGTGTGGGGATTTGCATAAGTGAGTGGTATGCCCACTGGGTAGTCCCATAGGGGAGGCTGGTCATGGGTGGCTCAGCCCTTTTCATGGTCATCTCTTTGTTGGCCCTCTGATTTTCCCACCAGCCAACAGCAAGTCGGAGGGATCACCTGTGCTCCCCCACGAACCTGCTAAGGCGAAGCCAGAGGAATCCAGGGACATCACCCGGCCCAGCCGACCAGCTGTGAGTGCTTCTCTGAGAGCTGTGAGCTTTCATTTACCAGAGAGTCCTCAGGACAGGGTAGTTGGGGATTATGGACAAAGCTGTTGAGATTAATAGAAAGAATGGGTGCTGGAAACATCTAGAAGGAAGTCAGACCTGATAGGAAAGAACTGAACAAGTCATGGGTTGCCTTTGGACATTTTGCTGAACCTCAGCTTTCCTTTAGAGATAAAACAGGAGGAGAAATAACTCCATAATTTCTACTCAGCAACTTTGGCAAACAGATGTTGAAATTAGCAGTTAAGGAGAAGTAGATTTCTCTTTTCTCCTCTGCTCTTTCCCATGTTGCTGTCCACATGACCTAATAGTGCAGCTTTTCTGCTACTTGTAATTATCTCTGGGCCTTTTGTTTTCTGGACCCAAACTTGATAAGTGTGGGGTGACAGCACCTACCAACTCAAAGTCCAACTTCACTGCTGTAGCCTCAAAGAGGGAAATTAGAGCTCAGAGGCTAAGATCTGAAAGCTGAAAATTAATTCAGGATGCATTACTATCCCCTTACTATATTTAAATTTTCTGAGAATATTTTCTATGAAGTGACTGTGAAGCCTTTTAATTTACCTCTCTCTTTTTATAACTTAAAGTGAGGATGTATACTGAGAGTAGTGACAAAGGAACTTGCATCTTTTTCAGCTGAGATGCTCTTTGCCCTTTTGTGTGTACCAGTTTTGCACTAATGATTCCAATTTTGTGTCTAACCTGCCACCTTTCCTCTGGCTTTCCCCCTTCTGTGGACTCTTCTGGACTGGGTTCCTCTCATCTCAGAGCTATAAGAAAGCGATAGATGAGGTCAGTATTGCCTTTTCTCTTGGTTATTTCAGAGATGTCAATATGAAACTCATTCCCTGATGCTGACAGGCTGTAGACTCACAGCTGCTCACGTACATGCGCAGTCTACTGGGGACAGTTTGAAGACCCTCAGACCTACCTCTGTAAACGTCAGAGACCTTCCTTCTAAGCTAAAATGCCACTTCTCCAATGTTCCAGTCTAGCTCATACCAAAAGCTAGTGCCCTGTGAGGGGCATTGTCACCTTCCGGCCTGTACTCTTAGCTGAGCCAGGTAACAGCACACAGTGGCTTTACCAAGAATGAGGAGACACCACTCTAGGGGACCTCATGCTCCTGGTGTGTTGTTTGTGAGCCGGAGTCACTGGTGTCACTAGGCTAACCATATGGGGTATTAGCATCATCAGCTTCGGTTAATGAATCCTAGCAAGTTACGTGACTTTATTTCCTTATCTATGAAGACATTTTTTCATTAGGAAAATACATAGCTTTGTCGAACATAGGCTAGGAAGGATGACCACCTTTTTACATTTGTCAGAACTGCATGAACACAGCACAGCAGACTTTTTAAAGAAACAAGCCTTGCAAACAGTTCCAAATGCATGGCATCTAAAGACCGCCATATGGCTTTACGGCTGCAGCTCTGCCAAGCACCATTTTTGTGAAATTATATGGAAGAGCACTGGCTTTGAGCTCAGCAAGCTGCATCCAAGTCTTGGCCCCCCAGCACGTAATTGGCTGGAACTAGTGTCATAACCTCTCTGAGCCAGAGTCTCCTCATCTGTAAAGTGGGGATGAAAACACCGCCCTGTCCCACAGGCAGGATTGTGAAGGATCACATGGGCAACATGTGCAAAAGCATTTGCCAAAGCATGAAGTGTGGTGGGAAGCCACATGTTGGTCTTGACCTGATGTGGGCTCGGATGGGAGGCCCAGGGCTATTTGGCAGGTGGGAGAAGCATGTTTCCCCGCATCCAGTCTTCAGAGTGATGTAGGCAGTTGTTACTGTCACCAAAGGGTTCTGCATGTCTGCAGTGTGTGGATGGCCTTCATAGAAAGGAAGACCAGAATATTTCTCACTGCTCTGTGCCGTGGCCTTGCTCACCCCTTTCTCTCGTAATAGCAAGAAGGATAGTGGTTATCACAACTTCCATCCATTTCCTCCCAGAACAGGTAAAGAAATAGATGGCACTGTGGTTGCCAACAGAATGGTTGTGTAGTGGGGCAGGAAGGGGGGGCACACACACAATTTGAGAGGAATTTCGTGAATCCAGAAATTGGCATGGACCGGGCTGATGTGAGAATAGGTTACACGTGCTTTTCATCTGGTTAACCCAGGATGTTTTAGACTTTTAAAAATCACTTTATCCGTTGTAGTGTACTGCAGCATGCTGGACAGAGATGAGGGAGGCAACATAGGAAAGTAATTACTGTCAGCTGCCTACCAGAATCTCTGGGGCCACATGTGGTTGGCCCCAGGTGACTCTGGCTCATGTCTTGAAGGACACAGGGATCACAGGGTCTCTCCCAGGTACAATTCCTCCAGTCCCCTTCCCTCCAGAGACATTCGGCAGAGTCTCGAGGGTACAGCAGAGGGTGCTGCTGAGCTCACCTCAGGTGCACACTAGCACTCCGCAGGAAGGGGTCACCCGGCCAAAATGTCAGCGGTGCCTCTGCTGAGACCCTCTGAGCACTAAGCCTTTCTCCCTTCTCCATTTGCGGGTTTTGCTATGGCTTCCCTCTCAGAGACTATTTGCCATTTAGGTAAGCAGGATTGACATGAAAAGTCTTAAAATTCTTTTTGAAAACTTGCTAATTAAAAGGCTTAATTTTTCATACAAACCAGTTTGGAGTAGTGTACATTATTTCGGCATTACGTTCTAGTGGAGTATGAGATTTTGTAGCATAGTCTATAATTATTTAATTTAAAAATAAAGGCTGTATGAAATACATATTATTTAATTATTATATGAAGATTATATATGCATAGCAATTGCTGGTTTTCCCAGTATTTATCCATTAGTATGTAGGAATCTGGAAAGTTCCAGAATACCCCCTTAGATTAGAGGGAAGCTAAATAATAACCAGTGGTCGAGCTCTGAAGTGAAGTGGCTTGCCTAATGTCATATCTTCAGATTTTCTAAGAAAGAAATAAGTATAATACATAAAGAAAAATCCAGCTTAAAATCTTTTAACAAAATTATAGTTTTTAAAAATCGAACTAAAATTTGAATAAACTATAGTATTTCTAAAAAGTGACCTAGAAGAGCACCTTTTTTAGGCAAGGTGAGCATAATTGTCAAATTTAGCTTTCCTGAATAAAAATGACATTAAGTTGATTCTCAAAAGTGTGACATCAAAAAACCCTTTGGATCAGAGCCTTTTAACTACCTTCATATTTACTCCATAATACAAAGTAGAGAATCTTATACCACTTTGCCATATTTCTTTTTCAGTTATACATTTTCATTCTAATAGAATTTTCATTTCCTTTTGAAAATAATTTTGGCTCTACAATGGCTCAGTGAATAGGGCACTGGCCTCACATACTGAGGGTGGCAGGTTCAAACCTGGCCCCAGCCAAACTGCAACAACAAAAAAAATAGCTGGGCGTTGTGGCGGGCGTCTGTGGTCCCAGCTACCCAGGAGGCTGAGAATCACCTAAGCCCAAGAGCTGGAGGTTGCTATGAGCTGTGTATCCATGGCACTCTACCGAGGGTGGTAAAGTCTACAAAATAATAATAATAATAATAATTTTAGCTCTGGGCTTGAGACAGCCAAACAATAAATTATTGCAGAGTCTCTCTATATATGGAGAAAATGGGTATTGTCTAAGAATCAAGTGTGTAAGGATGGATCTGGACCCAGGGTGTCAGCTTTAGAGCATGTCTGTTCCCTGTGACTTCGCATCACAAATGTTTCTGTAGCAGATGGGTGAGAAGCAAAACTTCAACTGAACATACATGCCATTGGCAGTGGAAACTTAATTTTCTCTTAGGTGTTGCTTTTGAGCTACTCATCTTGTTCCCATGGGATATTCATGTATCTAACCCTCTGGGCTGTTACCAATTAAACTTAAAAGGAATTTTCAGTTATTTTGAATGTTTCAGGAAATATAGCTTTTTTAAAAACACAGAAGCAAAAAATATTCTAATTAAAAGTGAAATTATAAAGCAGGTCAGAATTTTAGAGTCAGTATTTAGAAAAATTTAGGTCATTTTAATAAGCAAAATTTTCTTTAAAGCAATAGTCTGTGGACTAACTAAATATTTCCAAACAATTTTTATTCTTAAAAAAGTTATTTTGTCTTGTTTTGAAATGTCAGAGATAATGAAATCAAACCCTGGGGAAAATGTATTATTAATTTAAATAAATCATAGCTTGTCATATTATTATATTCACAGGATTATTGGTAATATAAATAAACTTTTTAAAACCATATTCTCTCTTTACATTATATAAAATGTTATTTTTGATAAGTAACATTTTAAATACTAGTCATATTCTATGATGAGACTTAATAAGGTCCTAACAGACATCAACATATAAAATAACTATATCTAATTTGTTACATTTTACTGGTTTAGCGGTATTATATCCTTTTCTTCTAGTAACAGGTATCTAGATATGTTTCCCAAAAGTTCTCAAGTACAACTAAAGGTGAGCACTGGCAGTTGTCAAGAGGAAGTAATTAAGAAGCTGAAATCCAGAGATTAGCTTTTCCTGTTTGGACCCATTGCCAAAGAAACCAGAAATAAATTAGCAAAAATTCTGTTTGTATTGTAGTTTTTCTCTTTTTTTTATAGTATATATACGTTATATTTAAACATGGTTGAGCCTTTTTACTACGATTCTGCTTTCACTTTCATGGCTGGGGTGAACTGAGGTGTGTGCAAGTGTCTGAATGTTCAGAAACTCCCTTTTCCAAGGGCTTCTATTCAAGTAACTGCAGAACAAATTTAAAAGTCACTATTGCTTTAGCTTGATAACACCTTGAACTTCTTAAATTTCTAGACCAAATGAAATGCCTGAAGGGTTTCCTCTTCTAGTCTTAACCACAATAGCAACTCCTGGTATACAGGCAGCAGCAGAGAGAGGGTGGTTTGTAGTCTTCTCAGAAGAAATTATAATTATCATTGAACTATAGACATTTACCAGCTTTTCTTCTAACCAGTTAGGAGAGATTATCAGAAGTCATTCAGGTCACTCAGATGTCTCTAATCCTACAGCGAGTGAACTGGAGAAATATAATACATTTCTGGATTGAATTAAAGAGAGAATATGGCATAAAAACCGTGAGATGTAGTATTTTTCAACGAGTTTCTTTCTCCCTAACCCCTGTCTCTCACTGAATGCTCTGGTTCCCACATGGTCACTAATGTAGGGAGAAATGGTAAGCTGGATGTCGAATTGCTTCCCCCCCCCTTTGCATGCTGTGTGCGGTAGGCGGTCTGGCCAGTGCAGATCTGAGCGGCCGCTTTGCAGAACAGCTCCCTCTGCATTGCTCTGAAAGCATGTGAGTTACAAGCAGGTGGGTTCTCCACACACTGCCTGCCATGCGCCTGGTGACTAAAGTCCCATCATCACATCCATAAGGCTGACGGTTTCATCATGCTCATGGAAAACGGAAAAATTATCTCTTCCTCTTGGTGTTTGCACATTCATGCCTGTGTTCTTTGCCAGGGTTTTTGCCAGGTGGCTGGAATTTTAAAAAAAGAAAATGAAACACCAATCATTCTGGAAGAGAACTCCTCCTTTTTCCCCTGTTGATTTACTCAGCTCTGCGGCTACCAATTTCAGTGGCCCTGGGCTTCAGAGTGGGCTGTGACCTGATGCAGCCCCTCTGCTCTCCAGGGAATGATGACACAATGAGCCACGGGCCCGGGAACCCGGGATTCGCTCTGTTCCCTGACTGATGCTGGACTTTTGGTACAAGGACAGCCATAAGGGGGAAGCCGTCACTGCAGGAATCCCAGAGTACTAGGGACAATTTCTAACCCCATATCGTTTCCCATTAACTCTGAGGGTGGCCGGCTTCACCTTTCCAAGGTAAAATGAGGGCTCAATGTGTGTATGTATGTGCACGCACACACACACATGCACGCAGAGACATGTCCATTCAGAGCTGAACAGTGTCAGTCTAGATACTGGTTTTGAACAAAGTTTAAATTGATTCCATCCTTTCTAGCTTCTCTACACACCACAAGCATCGTTTTCTTAGCCCCATGCAGCGACTGTGTGTCACAGTCACACGGACAGCTGCTTTTCCTTGCTTTTGCTGGAGCGCTGACTTGCTGAGAGAATAGCTCGGGTTGTACCTGCCTTTCATATGCTGAACAAACTTCTGTTTTGTAGGATCTGACGGCATTAGCCAAAGAATTACGAGAACTCCGGATTGAGGAAACAAACCGGCCTCTGAAGAAGGTGACCGACTACTCCTCTTCCAGTGAGGAGTCTGAGAGCAGCGAGGAGGAAGAAGAGGAGGGGGAGAGTGAGACCCATGATGGGACTGTGGCCGTCAGCGACATCCCCAGGCTGATGTAAGAGGAGGGAACTGGGCTTCTAGAACAAAAGGACAGAAAATAGGAGTTAAACACGCGTGTATGGGTCCCTGGCAAGATAAGTTGACTTGGGGATTGGGGTTTTGCTTAGTTCCACAAAGGTCTCTTTCCACTGCCACGTAGAATACGCATATTTCCAACAGGGCTGTGCTTACGTTACCTCCCCTGTGTCATCGGGGTGACCGTCCTTTGGATGGTTTTCTTGGTTCTTTCCATCTCTAGGACAATTTAGACAACAGTGCCTTTCCCCATGGGATTGAAAGAGTGACATGGGGGGCAGCAACACGTAGGAACCAAAACTAGCGCCAGACATGCACCTATCAGCACCACCACCAAAGCGTAAGGAGGGACAAGCACGTGGCCCAGCACCCAGCATGTGATGCCAAGTCCAGTGGTCATGCAGAGAAGCTGCCACCTGTGACTTTTCTCTTCTATCCCCTTTATTGTCCCCTTGACTCCATCTGGTTTTCTGTGGTCTCTGCAGTCCTTTCTGTGTGTTTGTGTGTGTGTTTACACCTGCCTCTGTTTCCCTTAGTGTTGTAGCCTTTACTTCTTTTTTTCTTTTACTTTAAGAAGAGGAAGACGCCCACTTCTCTTTTCTCACTGGAGTGTATCCTCTGAGAGAACCTGTCCCCGTCCAGGGCTGCGTTCCAGCTCCTCCCCCAAAGTGCACAGCACTGCTGCCCTGCCTTGCTGGGACTTGGCAGAGTGAGGCCAAACTTTTCCAACTCTCTCTGCATTCACCCCCATTTCCATGACTCAGATACAAGTATTAACACTCAGACCACGCTCACTCTATGTAGAGAAGGTGCCTTTTCAAGCCATAAATTACTGTTCTGATCAGCATGGATTGGAGCAACAGGGATGTCCAGTCTGTAGGACATGTCGCTTCATTGATTTAACCGTCATTAAGTACCAGCAAGTCTGAAAGGCAAACCCAGTCACCACAGGTGGAAGTCCATGCTTGTTGTTTTGTTGTAGATTACTCAGTTATTGACAACTATAAATATGTTTAAACATTACATTTTGAAACAAGTTGCATTAAATTGCTTTTATAACAGCACATAAATGGTTCTATGGGCAAGACCACTAATCTGGAACTGCTCTACAAAGCACGCCAGCCCTTTAGATTTTGACTCAGCATTGCTTACTTCTTCCAGCTGATATGTGGAATGCCTTTTAAACACTGAGCATGACAATAGATTATGAAATTTAAAAATTGCTAAAATTCACGCTATGTTTTGGACACTATGCTGAGGGCTTTGAGAAATCTGAAAAGCTTGTACTTGTATTCAAAAAGTTGCAAAAGTTGATATTGTGGTTAGAAAGAGAAAATTATAGATGGAAAACTGCAGATATTTGGAGGCGCAACTAAATATATTTGGGACCAATGCTAAGTGCATTTGATTCTTAAGCCCCCATCATACTCTTCAAGGCTATCAAATGGGGCCGCCCGCTGACCTCTAAAGCACACATGGGGCTAGTCCACCACAGACAATCCCTCCCACAGCCCCCTCAGCGAACCTGGCTGTGCCTCTCTCTGCCATCCGACACTCTCCTGTCCTTAAAGGAGACAGGCCTCCACAGGCTGGTCCCTTCTCCTGTGCTGCCTGTGTGCGTGTCTGTTCCTGTGTGTCCCCTCTTTATGCTCAGTAGTCCCTGAGGGGAGGACTGTGTCCTGCTGTCTCCTGCTCTTCATCCCTCAAATGGGTCTAGAATAGGGGTCTCTAGGTTCTTTGATGTACGTTTAGCTGGGCTGAGTTGAAATCACAAGTTCTCGTGTGGAAGAGATTCCAGGTGGGGAACTTATAACTTTAAGGGCACATGTGGCTTCCAGATCCTTCAGTGTAGCCTTTTGCCTGAGTCCAAATTTTCTATAAAATAATTAAACAGTCTCTGGCCTGATTCATGTTGCAAGAGGGCACCTGCGGCCATGCTCTGTCCCTGGTTCCTATAACCCTTTAGGTCCCCAGGGGCCCACGACCACCTCTGGCAGGCATGCTGCCCCCAGCTCTACACAGGCCTGTCCACTCTGTGACCCCCCCCACATAGGCCTGTCCACTCCAGTGCTGTCCCCTGCAGTGACACACACACACAGGCCTGTCCACTCCAGTGCTGTCCCCTGCTGTGACCCCCCACACACAGGCCTGTCCACCCCAGTGCTGTCCCCTGGCAGTGACCACACACAGCTCATAGCAACCTCCAGCTCTTGGGCTTAGACGATTCTCTTACCTCAGCCTCCCAAGTAGCGGGGACACAGGCGCCTGCCACAACGCCCGGCTATTTTTTTGTTGCAATTTGGCTCAGATCAGGTTTGAACCTGCCACCCTTGGCATATGGGGCCGGCGCCCTACCCATTGAGCCACAGGTGTGTCCCAACTACACACTTTCTTGTCTAGACTCACAGTCTCATCTTTTTGGCTCTGTTTTGGATGAAAGTCCTTGAAATACATCTTTCTTTGCTTCAGCAATATCATAAATTTGGCATGTTTTTAATTTCTTAAATGGCATATTTCATTAAGCTCTTTGCCTTTGCTAAGATCCAAGACAGAGATATTGTTTAAAGGTGTAAGAAACAATTAAAATAAAAGAATAGGATGGTAAAAGTTGCAATTAATATACCTGAAAGAGAAGCCGTGATAACTTTCCCATTTAAAAAAAAAAAAAAGTCACTTTAAAAGAGAGGTAGATACTAAAATAAGAGAACAAGTCTCACATTGAAAACTGAAATTTTTTCCAGAAGCTAGATTGTATCCAGCCCAGCCTGTGGCAGGGCCATGTCCTCTGCCTGGTCCTCAGTTTCCCTGAGGTCCTAAATCAGAGATGTGCTATGTTTTCATGTTGGAGGCTGTATTAATTTAGCTGTAACCAGTAAGCCTGCATTTAAGAAACTTCAGTTAGATATGCTAAAAAATGTACATTATTCTGTAAAAATCTAATTACTATACTTAATAGTTTTAAAAAATGAAAACTTTGTTAAATGTAAAGTTAACCTTGTAATGACTTTGTAGTATCTGCTTTTTGTTGGAAGCATCTGGATATGTGGTTGCACAAGGTCGGCAGTTTCTACTGGTCCTGTGGTTCAGTGGTCCCCAACGTTTTTGGCACCAGGGACTGGTTTCATGGAAGACAGTTTTTCCAAGGACCAGGGTGGGGGCTGGGGGTGATGTGAGTCTATAGCAACTGATTTATTAGAGTCTTTGTGCGAACCTCTCTGCTAGTGTCTGCACCCGCAGCAGCTTCCCAGTGCCAGGGTCACCACCTAAGCCCCACCTCAGCTCGTCAGGTGTTAGATTCTCATAAGGAGCCACAGCTTGGACCCCTCCTACGCATGGCATAGTGGCGCTCAGGAGTGAGGTGAGGGATGGCGAGCAGCTGTGAAGACAGAGGACTTCGCTGCACACCTGCTGTCACCTCCGCTATGCAGCCCAATTCCTAATCGCCCACAGACTGGCACTGTTTGGGGATGAAGTTCTAGATGGGCATCAGTCATTTGCGGCCTTCAGGGCATCTTGATTTGGGCTCCATAAGAGAATGTAGATCAGAAGCTCTGAGTAGTTGAAAAGCAAGAAAGCCTCTGGGGCGTGTCAGCGAGGCCAGGCCTTCTGCTGCATTTTGCCACGTTTCAACTGGATTTTGCATTTGGGGCGTGTTGGCAAGGCACGGGCCTTCTGCCACGTTTCAACTGGATTTTTCTTAACATCTAACAATGACTTTAAAATGTCATCTACTGTGAGCTCATTTCCAGTGTCTTGGTGATATTAAGTAGATGGGGCTGAAATGCTAAGTTGAGTCAGTGAAACTTTCATTGTATACTCCAAGTAATAGGTCCTTAACAGCTGAATATTCTTCAAATGATTTGCATATGTCATGCTGCTCATCAACGACCTTTGCTAACTGGGGAAAATATTCATCTGAAATATCCTTTTGAAGAGGTGTTTTGAAAAAAGACTTAATTTTACATTGCCAACAAATATTCAAGTCATTTTGATTTGATATCAAACAGAAATGCTACATTCCTATAGAAATCTTCTTTCAGTAATTCACGTTGTTGATTCTGATCTTCATAAAATGTACCCATCTGTTTCACAGAGATAAAATTTTGTTTAACACCTGTCCCTGCCGTGGCCAACACACTTCAGAATGATAAGACGAATCCACACTGAATACCTCCCTCATCCTGGGACTTTGGCATGTTATAAACTGACAATGCTGTGTTACAACTGCATGAATACAGTTAACAATACTTATAACTTGTCGCAAAATGTCACTTAAAATAGTAGCTTTAGCACAGATGTGAGATACAAGGAAAAGAAATGGGAGCATCTAGCTCTGCTAGTACTTTTTTAATCTGTGCAATAAACCCTTTGTGTTCTCCAGTCATGGACGGTGTACCATCTTACAGACACTCCCTAAATTATCAAATTCAGTCCAACCTCATTTACCTTGAAAGTTGTCGAGGATATCTGTTCCCAGTGTTTCTCCCAAGAGTGCCCAAAGTGAGTAACTCGTCATAGCTAGGAAAATCTTCTGTTATGATCCAAATGAAACATAAAACCTGCAAAGCAGCATCAACTGATTCATCCAAAGTGATTGAGTAATACATACATGTTTTCCTTTTGAAGTAGTGCAAGAAATTGTTCTTTTAAGCTGAAGGCTAATTCATGCTGCCAATCAGTTATGGTTCTCCTTCAAGGAGGCAGTAGTTTGTACATTGAAACATTATTGGGGACTAAGCATCCTAGAACTTCAATTTCTCAATTTCTGCATCATTGAGTGACTTCCCTTTTCCCTGAGTATCTGGCTTACGTTATAAGTTGCTTCAGTGGCATTATTTTTAGGTCTTATTGCTGCTTAAAAGAACTGTCTTTGCTTTTGCTTCTCATCTTTTAATTTCTTAAACAACCTTTCATGCCTCTCCCTCTAATTTAAAATATTTGTGGTCTGTACAAATGTTGTAAATTTGAGGAGCGTTGAATTTCTTCAGTGTCGATACTGTAATATCATCAAGGAAGAAAATCATCTTATCTTCAGCAGACACAGAATAATATTGCAATTTCCAATCTTTATTACAGAAATCTCTTTTCTTCAACATTTTCTTGGTCTTCTTAGACATGATGGGCTGATGAGCAGACAGAAGTAAAAAATACTGTCAAGCTGTGCAGCTACTTACAAATTCCACTTCAAACAGAAATATAGTGCACTGTTGTCAGAAGCTGATAGAAGGCTGGTGTACTCGACCCCCGTGCACTCTTGCCAGCTAGGCGTGTGTGGTGGTGGTGCCAGTCACATGGGGGAAGTTAGAACTGAGTCGTGAATGCAGCAGCCCCAATTTAGTCCATAGGATGTTCTACATCAATGTATGAACTATGCTGGTCAGTCTGGGGGGATTATTTCATTGAAACAAGAATTTCAAGAAATTGGAAGAAATTTTATTCCTTCATATTTTAAATACACTCATTTTAAAAATAAAATTAAAATATAAAAGATGAACAAAAATGTATTAATAAAAATTAAAGGATTAGTTCTGTAAGATTTGGATTCATTCAAAGGTGACAGCTAAGGACCTAGAAGGTCACATGTGGCCTGAGGGCAGCGGGTTCCCGTCCCTGTTCTGTGTCCTGCAAATGAGGCCCTGCTGGTCCAGGTCAAGCTCAAAGGGCAGGGAGTCCTCACTCGAGCCCTGGCAGTGGGCCATGGCACAGACACATCCACCTGTGCTCCCGGGGAGGGTGGGGATCTCTTACCTTTGCCCATTGCATCTGAGAAACCAGAGCAAGGAGAAAATTGGAAATAAATACACCACCCTGTAGGACACAAGGGTATATTTTACATTATGTCTATTTTTCTACGATGGAAATAATCTGGAGAGGATACGGGGCTCCCTGAGTGTACTCTCCGACCACCCCTCCTCCCCTTCCCAGACCAACAGGTGCTCCGGGCAGCGTCGAGCAGTACAGTGTGGGCATGGTCGGCACGCATGGGCTGGAGACCCCACACGTGGACACCTTCAGCAGCAGCATTTCAAGAGAAGGGACCTTGATGATTAGGGAGGTAAGTCGGTACACAGACCATCTAGGGGAAGTACATTTCTTAAGTGGCTTTTATATTAGCACTTTCACAGAGAATGCTTACAGCATGGGGAATGCTTCCAAGTGGCCGTGTGGTTTTAACTGTCTGCAGCCTTCCCCACTGTATCGTCTTCAATCCTGTATCCAGTGTGACTGAGTTACATTGGTCCCAGATTCTTCATCAGGAGCTATGCAAATCAGAATATAGAGTATGAGCCTGAGGACTTCCAGCAAACCCAGATGTTTCCTACAACAGGAAAACAGAAATGAATAATCTCTTGAATAGCATCACCAGCCTTGTTATGCCTCTTCTCCATTTCATGTAGAAAAAGTCTCATAAATTCCAAGAAATAATGATACCATCTTACCAGGTTGAATTAACTTTTAAAAAGGCCATTAAGTTATTATATTAAAAGAACAAAGAAGTATGCAGATTTACTTAAAAATTCACCTTGGCACTTTGAGTGAGTTCTTTTAAACTCAAGGGATGTCATTTTTTTTGTTCAAAGGCACATATCTCTTACACCTGTCCTGACATGCAGTATCTTTCGCCTGTGTCTATGCTAACCAAAAGGCCCCACCAGAATAAATCAGTCTTGCTTTTGTTTCCACTTCATCATCACCACGCAGGTTGGAGTGCAGATCTTTCTGCAGGAGGAAAGTAATGGGCAGACATCACTGGACCTCTCCCTGTTTCTGTTTTATCATCAATACAAAATTTCATAAATAATAGAAAATGACTTATAAGATAGTTGAGAGTATTAAAGGAATTACATAGTAATGAAGGCAAGCACTCAGAAAATGTCACTACTTTCCCCTCTTTGTGGAATGCAGAGTGGAGCCCTCTTTTACTTGCCAGTGCGGGTGGCCCCTCAGAAACAAGCACACGCCGTCTGTCCTTCTCCTTCACAGCGAGGACAGAGTTGGGAACCCAGTAGCAGGCTCCACTCTCCAAAAGGGCAGAGAGCATCTCCTCACTGTGAGAAAGAAAGGGACTGCAGTATTAGATAAAGAAAGCTCTGGAGTGACACTTGGCAATGGGGCTGTCACTGAAGGACGAGTTTGCAGAGCACCTGCTAGAATCGAGGCCTGTTGAACCCTTAAGCAGCTTTACAGAGTCTGTTCACATTGTCTGGAGTGAGGAATGGACTTGGCTGCTGGCGCTGACGCTGTGTTGTGCTGGCACATGGATTCCTCAGCATGGCGACTAAATGATTTCAATGGAAACGGAGGGTGTTTCCACCACTGCGGCTTGTTGCTTAGGAAAACCTGAGGGAAAATGTTCTAGGGCGAGTCACTCTTTAACTGAAAAGACTCCAGTTTCTATTGTGTAAAATTTGGTTGAGTCCTTATGATACTCTCACCCCCAAGTGGGCAGATGGAGCCACATTACCAATTCTGTGGCCACATCCAGGTAGCTCTGTGTCATATGTGGCTGCAGAGTCCCATGACCACAGCCAGTCACTCTGAAATGGCACTTCCAACGTCCTATAGGATCTTCATCCACTGAGGACCCAGATGGTCCCGTGCTCTCAGCCTTCCAGTGCCACCTGCCCAAATGTGAGTTTTTTAAATTAACGCACTTATTAGTGAGTTCTCCAGAGAAGCAGAATATACACTGTGTGTACAGCAGAGCCTCCAGAGCTGAGCCCTCCCTACACTGACTTCCTCCTCAAGCTGACGGAAAATGCACCTTGTGTGCGTATCAGTACCGCAGCCTCATTCGTCATGGTGACCACCTCTGTGTGCTGACCAGTTTGTCACAGTCCCCTGGGCAGAGACCCCCACGGGCTTCTGTAAATGCAGAGAGAAAGGGAGAGGTGGGAGCATTGACTGATTATAAGGAAGAGGCTCATGTAATCATGGACACAAAGGAGTCACAAGGAGTGTTCTGCACCGTGCTGGGTGCGTGGTGCACACAGCAGCTTGGTGCCAACCCCTGGTGTTCTGCACCGTGCTGGGCGCGTGGTGCACACAGCAGCTTGGTACCAACCCCTAGTGTTCTGCACCGTGCTGGGCGCGTGGTGCACACAGCAGCTTGGTGCCAACCCCTGGGAACAGTGGAGGCAATAAAGTCAGGGGTTCCATTGAGTGCAGTTACTGCAGCCCCAGCTGCAGGCCCACTGTCCACTTACAGTTGTGTCCCAGTAGAGTGCACGGCACCCAGAGAGTGTTTAGGGAGGAGGTGCTGGCTGAGAAAACAAGAGAGAGAGGTGTGGAGGTGGCAGACCACAGGTCAGGTCGCACCTGTTCCCTCCTGGTTGCTCACTGTCCAGGCTGCTTCCCCCAGGGGCTCCTTCTGGCCTCTCACTGATGACCGGTGTGTCTGCATCGAGCTTTGTCCTAACAGAGCAGGCTGCTGACCTGTGACTGAGGCACTGTGAAGAGATGGTATGTGATTTATGCCACTGAGAAGCTGAGGAGGCCACTGAACTTCAGAGACTGAGCAGAAGTTGGGAAAGAAGGGAAAATGGCCGAGTACATACAAAGCAGCACAGTGAGATAAATTAGAACAGGTTCCTAAATGTCATTCTGAAGAGGGAAGGCTCAGCTCTGAGAACAGGCACAAGCCCAGGCTATAGACAAGCGCTAAGACGAAAGGAACCCAGAAAGTCCCCCAGGACAGTCTGTAGTCCTGGAGCCTATCACGGTGATTTCTCCAGCTTCCCCTGTACACCAATGACATGCCCCCTGACACCCGGGGCACGTTTCAGCTCTCACACGTGCACAACTCATCACGCACACTGATGCTGTGTGTGGTGTTCTTTCTGCACTGCACTGGGCATGCTTTCATACACACACAATCACATACTCATACTTGCAGTCACACATTCTCACACTCACACACTCATATTAACAAACACTCTCACATGAAGTCACTCATACACACTCACACTCACACACAATGTCCCTCTTCCACCTCCAGCCAGAGGCAGGTGCAAAGCTGTAATTCCCAGACCAGGGTGTGCTCCTGAAGGAAGAAGCCAGGCAGTGCCATGGTCAAGGAAACAGCACGAGCCCCTGCATGTGTCAGCCCCAGAGAGATGGGCACATGCCTGCCTTGTTCCCAGCTGCTTCTCATTCAGCAGGCCCTCGAAAATGTTGCTCAGTGAATGAAAGAAAGAAAAGGCAGGAGGCTGAGCACAGAGTCTCATGTCTGCAATCCCAGGACTCTGGGAGGCTAAGACTGATGGTTCCCTTGAGCTCAAGAGTTTAAGACCAGCCTGAACCAGAGTGAGACCACATCTAAAAATAGCTGGGTCTTGTGGGCACCTGTAGTCCCAGCTACTCAGGAGGCTGAGGCAAGAGAATCACCTAAGCCCAAGAGTTTGAGGTTGCTGTGAGCTGTGATGCCACAGCATTCTACCCAGGTGACAAAGTGAGAATCTGTCTCAAAAATAAATTAATTAATTAATTAAAAGAAAGAGAAAGCAGAAAGTAAAATCATTATTTAATCAGATCTGCTCTATAATCTTCAATGAGCCAATTGCATAAATGTGAAAAAAAATGATAAGACTAGTCGGACCTGCAACGTGGGCACTGGTTTTGGGCGACCAAAATCATCTTGTAATCCTTTTTTCCCTGGGATTTTTAGGGGGAGGAGACTGCTCTCCAGAGCAGCGGTTTCCAAGCTGGTTAGTTCATGTAGCCCCGTCAGTGAGAGGTGTAGGCTGCATGATGCGGTGTGTTTGTTCACAAACCACATGTTTGTCCTGCGGCACTGAGGTAGATAGACATCATTATGTATCTTTAGCAGATGTTGTAAGAAGTGCTGTGAACGAAGCTTCCCCAGCTTTGCTAGTGCTGACTGAGAGATCCAGCATTAGCGACGGCCTTGAAAATTGTATTTCCAATAGTCTTCGAGATCTTGTTGGTATTTCTTTAAACTCCTGTCTAGTGTGATTAGTTAATCATAGTGAGGACCTCAGGAGTGACAAAGAGCCTGTGTGCTGGGTGAGTGCTGTCTGCACTTTCTGGAGGGCACCTGTGCATGGGTCACCCCATAGCTTCCGTCAGCAGCACTCAGATCACCATACCCTGCAAGACTACAAATGCAATTGACACCTGTGCACACACTACTAGGGGCTCTTACAGCATGGGCCCCACTCAGTTCTTCCACTGGCAGAACCACTGCCCCCCTCCACGAGATTGTCATACCACATATGACCCCCGACTGCCCCTCACACAGGACCATGAGGCTTCAGAGTGAACTCCTTGCTCTAAAAGTGTCAAAGCTTAAAGATTTTTGTGTTTCCCAGGTAAAACAGGAATGAGAGTGCTGCCGTCCCATAACCCTGGGGGCTGGTTGGGAGCCCCTCGCCTGTCTGGTGAGGGTGACACTGCTCAGTGGCCTCTCTCCTCTCTAATGCACCATCTCTTGTGCCCCCCAGACATCCGGAGAGAAGAAGCGCTCGGGCCACAGTGACAGCAATGGCCACGTCAACCTCCCAGACCTGGTGCAGCAGAGCCACTCCCCAGCAGGGACCCCGACCGAGGGGCTGGGGCGCGTCTCTACCCACCCCCAGGAGATGGACTCTGGAACAGAAGTAGGTGCCAGGCAGCAGATCACACAGCTGCTCTCTTCCCCATCAGTTTGAAACCCTGCCCACCCAAGGATGAAGCTTCACCAATCTCCCCAAAGTGTGTTTGGCTGGTTCCTACTACAGAGCTCCTTAGGCAGATACTCAATACAGGACCTTAGGGACAGGGCAGTGACAAGTTCTCAGCTGTCATTAGGGCTGACACTGTCTGCACATCAGGGTACCGAGAATCAGAGAGGCTCAGTGAACTCCCAGCCGTGTAGTTGGCTTGTGGCAGGTCCAGGACCAGAGTTGGGGCCTCTTCTCTTCCAGACCCCAGATGGAAACATCAGGCTTGGAGATTTCAAAGCCAACAGTTACAATTAATTTATATTAATTTAGTCAGACCAGATTTGACTTAAATAATATAGGGTTGAAAGGCTTGTTGACAAAACAAGCCAAAAAGTAAAAATTAATAGACATAGACAGGTCCTTAAAGTATCATCTTCCTAAACTCCAAATAGTGTCTGAAAGGAGAAATATTATTTCTGTTCTATAGATACAGTCCCAGGGACAAGCCTGAGTAACCATGTCCGTTCAGCAGTGCTCATGAAGTTGCCAGCTGTATAGATTTACTATGTAGATGTGCTATGTGGATGTGCTGTGTAGACATACTGGGTAGACATGCTGTATAAATATACTATATAGACGTGCTATGTGGACACGCTGTATAGATGTGCTGTGTAGACATGCTGTGTAGACAAGCTTTGTAGATGAGCTGTATGGACAAGCTGTGTAG
>CAUYON010150195.1:0-13699 GCA_963573935.1 Arctocebus calabarensis
GGGCCTTTAGTCCCATCTACTTGGTTGGCATAGGCAAGATACTGGCTTTAGCCACGGAATTGGTGGTTGCTGTTAGCTTTGATGCCATGGCACTCTATCCAGGTTTACAGATTGAGGCTAAAAAAAAAAAAAAAAAAAAAAAACATTAAGCAGGCACAGAAAGTAATCCAGGCAGTCCTTGGGTTATAGAAGAGATAACATTGCTGAGAATAAACATCTTTAGGTGAGATTTGTATGTAATTCAGATCCCTGATGAACAGCACATATATGGTAACAATAACAATAATTATACTATAATGGCTCATATGTGGTAATAATAACACAGTGTAATATATTAACAATACCGCTGTACTGTAATTAGTTACAGAAACATCGTGCTTTTCCTTTGAATTAAAAAAGTAGCATAAAATCAAATACATAGAAAAAGTTTAGATAGGAAAAATTTAAAAAAATATATTAAAGGTTAACACCTAATGTTGTACCAACACTAAGACTAACACTTTGATCTTCTAATCGAGCAATAATAACTTTCCCATCAATAATTAATCCACTGTGCTACTTAGTAATAATTGATACTTCCATTGGAGCATTGCCTTTCTCATGTTCCATTCTCACTTTATCTTTTATAATTGTTCTGATAGTCCAATGACTGAAGCCTAATGCTTTCCGAATGAATGATGACCTCTCCCCTTTCTGTGAACACTGAGTTATTTCTATGTTATTTCTACTTTCATAGAAATTACAGAGACACTTTATGCCAGCTCACCTGCCTCATTGTCCAAGGGGCAGGGACAGAAGACAAAAATCTAGAGGCGCTTGCATAGACTCTGAGCAGTATTCTTTAGTCTTGCCCACAGTGAAAGGAAACCCAAACCCTGGGCCAGTCCTGGCCTCTCACGCAGCAGCTTCTTCGCTAAGAATCTAATGTTGTCCTGAGCTTCTGGAAAGCACAAGAGTGGAAATGAAGGAGTTCAGGCCCAGGCCGAGTTTGAATTTGCTAAACCTTTCATAACTACTAGACCTGAGGGGGAATTCACATCAACTTTGGCTTTTGTGAAACTTCTGCCTGGTGATGGCAGTATGATTCCAGAAAAGTTAACAAGCCCTGCCCCCAGGACCTCTTCTCCCGCCCATTCCATCTGAAAAAAATGCCATCAAGACCTAGGCGCCCAGAAACATGGCTGCCTCACATCTTGCCCAATTTGAAGAAACTCGTTATACTGCTGTGCGTTTGCTTTTGCTTTCCACATAAAATCAAACAGAAGTCTACCCACCCCCACGCCCTTATCAGGTATCTTTTGTTTAAAATAATAACATTTTTTGTAGATCATGGTTTCACAGATATCTTCTTCAGTGGACATTAGATCGGTACGATTTTTGGCATTTTCAACTTTCCTGATACAAGCTTCCGGTCTCAGGGTTCCGCACATGAAGAAAAAAATGCTGTATTCAAAACTTGTGTGTGAGCCTATCTGTAGAAGTTAGACCCTGTGGTCCTTAACTTGGCTCCTTTCCCAGGCTTTAATGGCATACTCCATTTTCTGGCTCACATACTTTACAAAGTAGCCTAAAAACTTAAGATGGCGTCCTTTTTAAATGTGTTTACAGATGAAGTGCTCACTAGTGAATATTTCAGTTGCTCAAACCAGATATTCATTGCAAATGCTCATTTAGTTATTTTCACTTAAGGAGATTCAAGTGACGCTCTAGATAGGGTTTGAATTAATGTGATAAAAGTACTTTATCATACGATTTTTCTTAGACCTTTACACTGTTATGCCTCCTATATATTCATGTTGTTAATTTTCACATAAACATAATGCTTTGTATGAATATGGAAACAATGAATGGTAAATAATTGAGCAGTTAGAGAATATAACTTATTTACCCTGCTTAAGTGATTACATAATTTATTGTCAAAGTTGAACAACAGCTGTGAACCATGAGTTCCCAAGGCAAACTAAGAGGAAAGTTCACCCTATTTATGATTTCAGTCTTAAAACAAACACCGGTCACATCTTTATGCTTTCCTTACCATAGTTCATATTTACCTAAATATTGATACATTTTAATTTGTATATATTTATACACATTTATAAAAATTGGATATTTTCTTACATAGTTTTTCTTTTTACATTCTTTTCCTTGTTTATATTATGAGCATTTTGACAGTATAGTTATCCAAAAGTATGATTTAAAAATATAAAAATAACTATTTTTCCATTTATAAAATATAAACTTTTTTCAACATAGAATATTTAGCAAATATAGAATTCAAATAAATGAACACAAAATGACCTATAATATTGTTATAATCTGCATGTATTTTTTCTTTAAATACAAAGATGGATAATATTGTATATTGGATTTTTTTTTCTATTTGCCATCTTTATTTCCTCCTCTTTAGCCATATTCAATTTTTTCTCCTCTGTATAAAATGCCTTACCTGTATGAATTGCATAATCTGACTGTCCTGCTTTCTGGGTCCTGGTTATATTCTGGCCTAGAGGGTTCTGGCAGGGTTTCGGAGACTGCTTAAGTATTTATTTAAACAGATCGATGGGTTTGGCTCTATCCTTTTGCCAGATATCACTGATCTTAACAGTATCCAGTAGGAGTAATGGAAATAGCTGGTAAATAGACATAATGAATACCATCAATAACATGCTAGAAATAACAAAATAATAATTAAGTCCCATGTACCCATTTCATAGATAAGCAATGTAGACATTTTTTTTCTGAGACAAAGTCTCACTTTGTTGCCCTTAGTAGAGTGATTTTGTGTCATAGCTCACAGAAACCTCAAACTCTTGGGCTCAAGAGATCTTCTTGCCTCAGCCTCCCAAGTATTTGGGACTACAGGCATCCACCACAATGCCTGGCTAGTTTTTTTAGGGAGAGGTATCTTGATCTTGCTTGCTCTGGTCTAGAACTCCTGAGCTCAGGTGCTTACCCGCCTCAGCCTCCCAAAGTGCTAGGATTACTTGTGTGAGCCACCACACCGGGCCAACAATGTCAACATTTTTTAAATTATTAAAACTTTCTAAAGTTTTAATAAACTAGGTGGGGGGAGGATGGGTGGACGGAGGGCAATTGGTGGGATCACACCTACGGTGCATCTTAGAAGGGTACTGGTGAAACTTACTAAATGTAGAATATCAATGTCTTCATATAGTGATTAAGAAAATGCCATGAAGGCTATGTTTAACAGTTCGAACAAAATATTTCAGATTGTATATGAAGTCAGCACATTGTGCCCCATGAGTGCACTAATGTACACAATCATGATTTAGTAAAAATATAAAAAATTTAAAAAAAAACTTCTAGCAAATAAAAACAAGGAATATTTCCCAATACATATATAAGAATATGTAATTTTGGTACCAAAATCAGAAAAAGAAAGTACTTACAAGAAAAGAAAAAGATAAATCAATCCCCATCCTAAACTTACAAAAAATACTAGAAACTAAACCCAACAATGTTTGTAAAAAATATACATTGTAAGGATCGCATGCACCTAATAACAGATCAGTTTGAGTCTACACAAAGAATGCAAGTTTGATTTAACACCAGATAATATAATTTACCACATTAATATATTAATTAAGGAAAAATCATTTCATCATCTCAATGATGGAGAAAAATCTTTCAAAGAAATTTAATATCCATTCCTGAGTGTGAAAATAAAAGAATGAGCTTAACCTGCTAAACATATATTAATAGGTTTTTCAGAGCAATCCTAAAAACACCTAAAAAAAAAAAAACCTATGAAAAACATTCTAAATGAAGAAACACTTGACCATATTCTATATAAAAAGAGGAGCAATTTATGTATAGCTCCTAGTATCACCCGATCACACTACAGTAAGAAAACGAAAGATCATTGTGATTATGCAAAGTGAGAGTTTGTCAAACCAAATTCAAAAGAATCAGAGCTCTTACCTAGTACCAAACTCCATTAATAATTCACGTGATAGAGGTAATCCCCCAAAGCAGAAAAATGTGGAGTACTTTGATACTACTGTCACAATACCCTGGCTCTTTACTTTCTGAATTAAATCAGAAAGCCACTGGGTCCAGATTTAAGTTGAGTTCTCTAAGGAGACAGGCCAGACATCACTTACAAAAAAGGGAGCACTGCCCATCATGGAATATCTCCATTTTGCACATCAGAAATTACATACCTGGTGCTGACATTTTTCAGTAGTTCATCCCTAATAAATCTATATACAGGTTTGCTTACCATACACAAACTGCAGGGACCAGGCATATCCTGCTAAATAACAGTACACATATAAGGACTCTCCATTATTTATGTTTGTAAAAAGGTTTGATCAGGCCATGTTTTTGCTCTTTTTCTCTCATTCCTGGGTAGAGAGGATGACTCACAGATTGGCTTCAAAACATGTCTCTTCCCAATCAGCAAATGCTGAAAAACAAAGTCCACCTAAGCTACCAAGGATAGGGAACTTAACTCCCTAGAATATTACCTAGCACACATTGTACAGCATTGTGGGTGCTCATAAATATCCGCTAAAGAAAGAATGAATGACTTACAAATGCTTGATTTCTGCGAAGAAAAGCCAATAGCAACTATAAGCAAATTATTAGAATTGATAAAAAAAGTAATGTAGATTTAATATAAAACCAATAAACAAAGAGAAAAAAGTAATTTTAAATAACCTTTATCATAACAAAAAGCAAGCACCCTGAAATACATGTAACAAAAAATGAGTAAGACCTTTATGACAAAAATTAGTAGACTTTATTGACAGACACTGAAAAAGGCCCAAATAAAGCTAGATGCACAGATAGAAAAAAATAATCATCATAAAATCAGTTTTACCAAATAGAGACCTGTAGTTTCAGTGTAATTCCAATCAATATGCTAATGTTAGTTTTATTTGTATTTTGTCCTGTGAAAATTAACAATGTAAATTTAAAACTTATATAGAAACGAAAGTCTGGAACAATCTGAGGAAGAACATGAAACATCAAAACTTTTATTATAAGGTAGTGTGGCACTGGGGCAAAAACAGACCAGTGAACCCAGAGGTGACCTTGCAGGTTAGCGGGAAAGAGCACACTATTTAAAAGTTGTCATTGTCACAATTGGTTATCCATATAGAAAAAAAGTAAATTTGACTCTTTCCCTCCATAAACAAAATTCAGTTTTAGGAAGATTGTAAATCTAGCTATGAAATGCAAAACTTTAAAACTTTTAGCAGTAGAGAAGATTTCTACAAACTTAGGCACAACATAAAATCACAAAGAAAATAATAGGGATATTTCACTATATTAAAATGTGACAGTTTTGTTAGGCAAAAACATGCCATTTTAAAGGAAGGGTAATCAGTGGGACCACACCTACGGTAAATTTTACAAGGGTACATGTCAAATCTATTAAGTGTAGAGTATCAATGTCTTAACACAATAATTAAAGTGTGGTGAAGGCTATGTTAACCAGTTTGTTGTATTTTAAATTGTATATAAAACCAGCACATTATACCCCCATAAATGCATTAATGTACACAGCTATGATTTAATAAAAAAAAAAACTAAAATTTTTTAAAAATGTAACAAACTGGGAAAAAGGGAGTTACAACAAATGTAGGTAACAAAGGATGAATATCAAGAATCTGTAATAAACTTACATCCCACTCATGGGTAATTCATAGCCCAGTTGAAAAATGAACAGTCTATTCAGTCATGTTACGTAACAAAAAAATGGACCAAGATATATGAAAGTTCTCAATGTTGTCAATAATCAGGGAAATATAAGCTTTAACTGTAGCAAATCCAATTTTACATTAGTACAAATAAAAATTAAGCTCTGACAATACCAATTTTTGATGAGGACACAGGACGATGAGAACCCTGGATGGGTAGAGCTGTAAATGGATCCAACCCCTCTGTAAAATAACTTAACATTACCTTTAAATCTGAAAACATGCAGATGCTAAGGACCACAATTCTACTTTTAGATATTTATCTTACATACCCTTGCAAATGCACACTACATGACAGAGCAGTGCTGGGTGTAAAGAAAAACAAAATGAAAACAACTTAAATGGATATTACCAAGGAAAGAGATTAATACTAACTATAGCAGTGAAACCAATGAGCTGCCCACACATGGAAATGAATGAATGTCAAAAACATAATAGTGAGAAAAAGTGGCTTACAAAAGACCCCATACAGTATAATACAACCTGCAGACATAGCAAGATGCAATAAATGATAGATAAGAGTGATACTAAGTATGGCAGAAGTTCTGGTGAAGTGCTTCTGCCTATGGAAGATGTGACACTTGAACTGGACTTTGAACAAGAAAGATTTCTAGAATGATGTAGAATATGTGTGAAGTACAAAGGCCGTGTGAGCTGAGAAGACAGTGTGAGCAGTGGTGTGGAGGTTCCCCTCATTCTCCAGAGAACATCATAAGTGCAAACTAAGGCTTATAATGGGAAATCTTAAGACCAGAGAGGCTGGAAATTGGTGGGGCCAGAGAGCCAAGAGGCCGTCTCCTGCCATATCAAACACACAAGAGAGGAAGCCTGGGATTCACACTCTACAGCAGTGTTATGTCCTGGGAACCACACCCTGTCACCTTCTCCATCCTTCTGCTCCCATTCTTCCAACTCAGACTCCAACCATTTGAAAATTACAGCAACTGAGGCAGCAATACGATAAACAGTACCCCTTCAGATGGAGTGTACAATATCAACATGAACAGAATGGGGAGAGGACGTCCATCTACGTTGGCCCAGAGCATTCAGCTAATGCCTGAAACCTTGAATCCACACCAAGATGCTGGGGCATGTCCCAAGCAAGGACGCTCACACACATATCTAATTTGGAATACAGCACGATAAACATATATACTCATTCAGCACACATTTATTGAGCACTTAAGGCCAAAAGAAGTGGGGTCCTCGTGGAGCTACGTAGCCAGTGTCAGTACACCAGGGCTCCATCCAGTGATAGTTTTCAATGGTAATAAACACGATCCAGAAGTGATTAACTACTTGCTTTCATTTTGCAGAACGCCATTCAGTGTTCACTCAAGCACTAATGATTTTTGAAACCAAATGGGAACTGTATTGAGTAAAATACTCAATACTCTTTTCATTGTATTTGAAATAGTTTGCTGTTCAAAAAAATAAAGTGAAATAGCTGTTCAAAGTGACGTTTGAGATACACACAAAAGAAACATTCATTGGCAAAATATAAGACTGTATTATTTTCAAAAAATTACTTTTTCTTATTATTTGCCCTTCAAACTAATGTTAGTACATTTACAATTATGAATGAAAATATGAATGGAAGAAAATGTTTGATGTAATATGACTTAGAAGAGAAGTGCTACTGTGTACCAGAAAGCTGAAGGGGAAAGAAAGTCCTTATCTTTCCTCCTGGTCTCTACTTTTCTTTTTCTTTCTTTCTTTCTTTCTTTCTTTCTTTCTTTCTCTCTCTCTCTCTCTCTCTCTCTCTCTCTCTCTCTCTCTCTCTTTCCTTTCTTTCTTTCTCTCTTTCTTTCTCTCTCTCTTTCTCTCTCTCTCTCTCTCTCTCTCTCTCCCTTCCTCCCTCCCTCCCTCCCTCCCTCCTTCCTTCCTTCCTTCCTTTTCTCTCTCTCTCTCTTTCTTCTTTTTTTTTTTTTTGGAAGACTTTATAGCAAGTTAAACTCATCTGAACATGAATATGGAGGCTACTCTTTTGTAAGAAAGATGATGCAACTGACTTCTGATCAGAAGTAGTAATGATGAATTTTAATTGACCCAACTACACACTTTCAAATGCTTTTAAATGCTTTCTCTTCTTGCCAAAGGTACAAACAGCTGAGTCCTGATTCTAACAAGGTTCCAGATGATCCAAGGGCCAGAAATGGAGAAGGGAACTGGGAACCTAACCAATAAATAAGACTTAAGGTGACAGATATTACTAATATATTACAATCACATTGCAGATGGAGCTGGTTGAGAGCTGTATTAGAGGTCAATCTCAGAGCTCAGAAAATATAGCTGAGATAGGAAGACAAATTGAAGGTGGGAAGAGCAAGAAATAAAACAGAAGCACATAGCACACATCAGTCCAGAGATTTATGAGAATACTATTATTTGATGGTTTGAAGATTCAGAATTCACTTTCTGAAACATCCTAGCTGCTATTATATCCTCCCTACCTTTTAAGGGATGGGCCCAAAGCTGAAATTTGTCAGAAAAACAAAACTGACAATTTATATAACAGTGAGCTGAGAAACAGAGTGAGACTGGCCAGCGAGGAACGCAGTGTCTCCCTGGAGTGCAAACTCCTGGCTTCACTATCACAGTGTTCTAAACACCAGAAGACTTCTCTGGACCCCAATTCATCAATGATTATTAAGATTATTCAGAATATAAGGTTACAAAGTAAGCTAGTGAGGGCTAATTCAGTTACACATGATGAAAATTCAATCCAAAATAGTTTAGGCAAACCAAAAGAAGTATACTGAGGTGTCTCACAAAACAAAAGCCAGGAATTTTTGAACCTCACTAACAATTTAAGCTATGGCCTGGTACAGTGGGTCACGCCTGTAATCCTAACACTCTTGAAGGCCAAGGTGAGGCAGGAGGAGTTTGAGACTGGCCCAAACAACAGCAAGACCCCTTCTCTACTAAAAATAGAAAAATTACCCGGCATTGTGGTGGGCGCTTATAGTCCCAGCTACTCAAGAGGCTGAGGCAGGAGGATCTCTTGAGCCCAGGAGTCTGAGGTTGCTGTGAACTAGGCTGACCCCACAGCACTTTAGCCTGGGCAACTGAGTTTTGGACTCAGTCAGACAAAAAACCACAAAGCTAATCAGGACTTGTTCTCCCATGTGTGCATTTCCCTGTGCTCCTGCTTCATTTCCCTCTGTCAGTGTAGACTGTTGCAGAGGAAAGCATGGGCGACATCAGCCCCAGAGCAGAAGATCATGAAGCCTAGCCTTCAGAGACTGACTCAGTGTTTTCCCTGACCCCAATTAAAACACACAGAGAAAGAGACGGGGGCCCAGGTTCAGTCAGAGTCCTAAAATGGGGCCAGTGACCTGTGGCCAAGATGGCAGGCTACTCTGCCTAGCCCAGGCATATGGGGTGTCCAACCTTGTACTCACTGTGAGTCACTATCCCCAGAGGCAGCAGAAGCTGAGCAGAGAAACAGTAAATGTCCACTATGCAAAGTGAGTAGGCTGCATATCACGCACAGTGCAATAGTTGAGCCAATCACCCAACAATCAGCTTCCCCTGCTCATTGAGATTTAGTCCTTTATATAATCTTATTAAAAATCATTGCAGCCCCCTCTTCAAGATGAAGATGAAGTTTCTACACTCCGTTTCTTGGTTGCTCCCTTGGATTTAGAGGCAAGTGAGAGTAACTAGTGCACGTCACACCCGTGGAGGTTTCTCTTTCCCTAAGTGGAGGGGCAGGGTACCCAAGAAGGCAGCACCAGGTTTCCCCAACAGATCTCATCCACATTCCTACTCCACATTCCCCAGCTTCGTGACTGTGGGCATGTTACCGAACCCCTATCTGAGCCACGGTTTCCTCACCTACAAACTCTGGAGAATTATACTACCTTGCAAAGTTGTGTAAAGGTTGGAGGTAACACAAATAGGAACCATGTGCCTGACCACTGGTAGCTACCACATTGTTAACTCACTGTTAAGCTTCCTCGCTACCTCTAAAAGCTAGGGACACCTTCAGGGTAACATTTTATTTCATACCAACCTATTTCTCTGTAAAAAGCTCCCTTTTCTACTCTGTATACCCAGAAGACACAGTTAATATTTATTCTAATTAGGTCACACTGCACAGAATGGGGGGAAGGGTGGAGCTAGGCAGCAGTTTGTATTAATATGCTGGCTTTCCCCATGGATCTACGTACTTTACCTGAAGTGATGCCCAAATCCAAAGAGGGTTTTAAAATGAGAGCTGAGAAAAGACAATACAGTTTCACTTGTATCCTGAATATTTAAAATGAAATAAAATTATGATCAGGAAAATCACAGTTGGCACCATGTCCAGAGCTAGGGCCACTCAGAGCAGGGCAAATCCCCCAGCAGGATCCACAGACTATTCATCGCTTCATTTCACAAATGACGATATTGAAGCTCAGAGATGAAGAGCTTCTTAGGCCACACAGGTCACAGATCAGGGGAACATCTGGGCCCTTACTCCAGCTCCAGACCTTTCCACCCACTCCACAGCACATGCAGCTGGAGAGAAGAATGTGCGGCTCACAGTGGCCCCAGAGGACCTGAGGGGAAGCTGCACCACGACAGGCAAGAGCAAGAAAAATGCTGCAAACAGACCCTCGGGCCCCTCGGACAGATCCCCGGTCCAAGGGGAGGAGAGCAGGCCTTGCAACCCAGAGCTTTCTCCTGGCTGCATTGTTGGGCCAGATTTAAATGACTTGAGAATTATCCATTGTTTTATAATATCTGTAACTCCCTTAAAACAGCTTTCATTAATGTCCCTCGAATAGCAGGAGTAATAGAACAAAGAGTTCAGCCTGTATGTGATTAAAAAGGACTCCAATACTCCCGTCTCAGCCTCCTGCATCGATGCACTTTGCACCGTGACAAAATCCAGCTGCTGGGACAGCTGCGTGCACCCTGCTCCTTCCGCCTTGTGCGGTGCGCCCACTGGCCCTGCTGGCTAGAATTCCCCTCCACCCCTACCTTGGCTCACTCATCCTTTAGCTCAGGCACTGCCTCTTCCAGAAAGCCTCCCTCATTCAAAGTGGTGTCCTGTCCTTGGTGAGAAGGTGTTTAGTGTGTAATATTGAAAGGAAGTGGTCCATTGCTCTTAAGTTCCCATTTTTCCAATCCTAACCCATTGCAGATATTCCAACATCTCCTCCCTTAACACACTTAAGGTTGTGTACATCAGGCTACGTGTGTCATAAGCCACTGAAGCTTTGGAGATGTCTGCTAGAAAATGTCAGCTTCCGTTCCTGACAGAGAGTAAAGGAGGTGGGAAGGAGACAGTCACAGCAGGGAGGACAGGGTGACGAGCACAGACAAGCAGGTGGAGAAATGACCCAGAGGCACCTGGGACAGACGGCAGCTCAGACAACACGACCACATGCCAGACCTTGTCCCAAACCATTGCTTCTTCCTTCCTTGTTCTCGCCAACCCTGGCCTAGGGTTCCAAGATTTGAAGTTATTCCCAGGAAAAAATGGAGAGCTGATGAGGTAAAGTCTGCCATGGCCACTTCCACACAAGACCATCACCCCTTCAATGACCTCTTCCCCAAGTCATGCAGGACCTCGTTGTTCCTACAGCAGGGTCGGAGGACCACGGGGAGCTCTGAGAGAATGTGGGACCCACTTGTTCCTACAGCAGGGTCGGAGGACCACGGGGAGCTCTGAGAGAAAGTGGGACCTAGTTGTTCCTACAGCAGGGTCAGAGGACCACGGGAGCTCTGGGAAAATGTGTGCTCTGCCCCCAGACAGAACTCAAGGGGGCACCATGGGATTTCCAGGACAGATAGCAGGAAACATAGTGTCCAGCCTGCCATGGTCAGGTACTCCTGGGCACAGCCCACATTCCTCAGCCATTGACGACACCCTCACGTCATTCACAAAACCAAAGCTGGCACAAAAATACAGGCCAAATCGCAAATCTGAATTTCTGATTTTGACCAATACAGTTTAACAAATCATGTTTATTCAAACTCATTCACTTATAAACTCTGGCTGGCATCCAGTGTCACCAGTCTAGGACAATGGGTCCTGTGAAGCCAATTACAGCTGTGGGTTGTGGTCTTCTACGGCCAAAGATTAGCTCCCTGATGTAACACCAACTGCCATTTCCCTTCTGGCCACAGTTACCATGGGCTCACCTTCTGCTTCTCCATGGGAACCAACTGTAATGCTTTGCTAAGGACTCAGGCCTTGACTCCCGAGAGCCTGGAAGCATTAGGCAATCAATGTATCATGTCTGAAATTCCTCTCCTCCCCTTGGAACTTAAGTACAGGTGAAGAAGGGCAAGGCACAGAGAAGAAAGTGCACCCGTTCCATTATGAAAATGTCTTTCATCCCGATCCTTCCCCTCTGTCAGTGGAGCTGAGACAGTCTATAAATTTGAGAAAAATGAGAGACACCACAGGGACACAGTGAGGGAATGAAACTCTAAGAGATGCTGATCAACGGACACAAGATTTCAGTTAGCAGGTTGAATACATTTAAGAGACCTATTGTACAACTTGGCAACTGCAGTTAACAATACTACTGCTTTCTCGAGAATCACTAAGAAAGTAGACTTTAAGTGTTCACACCACAAAAATAAGTATGTCAGGTAATATACAGGTTAATTAGCTCAATCTTGGTGTTCCACAATGTGTATATATTTCAAAGCCTCATGTTGTACATGATAAATTCACACAATATTTTTGTCAATTAAAAACAAATATTTAAAAGGCAAAAAAAAAAATCCCTAGGAGAAAGGATTGACCTGAGTTCTCCACTTGACTCAGTCACCAATTCTCTATTAAATTAACATAATTCACTAAACCTCTCAGTTCTTCTCATTAATAAATTGAGGAGTTTGACCAAAACAAAATTTGCTTAACGCCATCATTTAGTATTTTGGTAATTTTTTTCTGCTCCTAATTTACAAAATAACATCTCCCCTACATAGGCAATTACCAGGTGAGAAATAGGAAAACATAACAAAGAATGAATATAGTACATGGTTCAGGTTGTAGGGCCAAACGCTAGAGAGGCCCAAAGCCAGAGCTTCAGGGGGACATAGACACCTGAATCCAGAGAGCCCAGGGGTCCAAAGAGCAGATCCAGATATTCAGTGAGGAGACACCAAGGCCAAGGGGTGAGACACCAAGGCCAAGGGGTGAGGGAGAAGAAATCCAAGTAAGAAATCACATCTGAGCTCCATGCTGCATTAGAATACACCAACCCCAAGTCAGTAAATAATGAGTTAAAAGCAAAAGGGAGGTTAGAAAGTTGAAAGACATTAAGAAGAAAATCTAATACCAGCAACTCTTCCTCTAAAAATACTTAAAAATCACCTGTCTCAGGCCATGCCTGTCATAGGCCACAATTAAAGCTGTGGAAAATGTCTGATGAAAAACGTTAGTTTCCTTTCCTGATAGGAGCTTTCAAAATGTAAATGGCCAATGCAAGGTGGGGGTGGAGGGGGATCTTTCTGTAAAGTCAGTTCAAAAGCTATGGGATCAAAAAGGACAAGAGGCCTAAGGCTGAGACACAGGCCTCATTTTGCACCAAAGTTTTTGTTGCCACTCAAGTCCCTTTTAAAGGCTCGGGGCTGCACCTCTGCAGAGACAATGCCTTCTCAGCTCTGCAGACTCTGCATTTAACACAGAGCTCTAATTTCTCCAAGGCTGGGGCATGGTGATGAGAGCTCATTCATTATTTCAACACATATTTACTAGGTACCTACTGTAAGCCAAGTATCAGGCTAAGAATTTAATATAAAGGTACACTGATTACTATTTTAAAATCCAGATTATTTGAAGTTAATTTTCTGATCCCATCTAAATTTCTTGGTACTATACAACCTAAGGAGCTTTTGACAGACTTTTAAAAAAATGTTGGCAGGTTTGCACCCTCCAAGTACATTTCTGAATGTATATGAATCGTGCCCTATGATTGCACCAATGTACAGAATTATGATTCAATAAAATTATAAAAAAA
>CAUYON010150196.1:0-20651 GCA_963573935.1 Arctocebus calabarensis
TGAGAAAACTGTGGCCAACCTAACCAGAAACAGAAATGTAACATCTCTAGTATTGTCTATCAGAAATGATAAAGGAGAAATAATAACAGACACCTCAGAAATTCAAGAAATCCTCAGTCATTGCTACAAAAAAAAAAAAAACTATTCCCAGAACTATGAAAATCTGAAGGAAATTGATTAATACCTGGAAGCACACCACTTAACTAGATGCAGACCGAAAGATTTAGAAATCTTGAAATGATCTATATCCATTAGGGAAATAGCTTCAACTAGACACACTCTCCCGAAAAATAAAAGTCTGTAACTATGTGCATTTTAATTCTATCAAACCTTTAAAGAGGAACTAGTACTGATATTATAAAACCTTTTCCAAAGTATAGAAAAAGAAGGAAATTTTCCCAACACATTCTATGAAGCAAATATCACCCAGAAGTGGTGATATGTTTAAAACTATGTGTGCGGACAGCAGTGGTGCTTCATGCCTGTCATCTTGGCACTGTGGTAGGCCCAGACAGTTGGATTGAGACGCTCATCTATGAAGAATAAAAAATGGCTGGATGTTGTGCAGACACCTCCTTTCCTAGGTGGGGGAGTAGGTTTGCTTGATGGCAACACTTGAAGATTTCTGCGAGCTATGATACCATGACACTCTAATGAGGACAAACAAATGAGAATATGTCTCAATATAAAAATGAAAAAATCCATTGTGATAGGACTAACCATACATTTTGAATTTTTACTACAGATCTAGTTTTCAAATTTTACCCCTAGATTAAATGTCAATTAGTGAAAATACTATGTAAGAAAGGAATTGTTTTCCTAAAACCTACATTAATCAAATCTTTTGATTTGATGTAAATCTTACCCTTGAGATCCTGGATTATTGTAGTCTCATGGGAACTGCCCCAACAGTGAATTATTGCCTACAATCAGGCTTTCCATATTCACACTAACCAATCCAGAGTCTTCGCTCCACCTCCTCTGTTGGGCTTTTTCAATCCAGGCTAATATTCTCTTGCCTAAATCACTACAAGTCCAGGTACCACACATCTTGGGACAATGCCTCCACTTCAGATCTACCGACAACATCCTGACTAACCAATCCCAATCCTGCTTGTCCTGACTCACTCATTGCTCCACACAGGTGATATAATCACCTTGCTCCTTTATGTAGTTCACTATTCCACCTGACTACTGACCTGTCCTTGTAGAGTTGCTATTGGAAATTGTGAATAGCAAAATTTATTTATATTTATATATAAATTTTTTTTTTAAGTGAGACTCTCATGCTGTTTCCCTGGCTAGAGTGTCATGGCATCAGCCTAGAACACAGCCACCTCCAACTCTAGGGTTGAAGGGCTCCTCCTGCTTCAGTCTCTTGAGTAGCTGGAACAACAGGCAAGTGCCACAAGGCTTGGCTACCTTTCTATTTTAGTAGAAACGGGTGGGGTATCAGGGCTGAAGGTGTCTCAATGTTTCTCAGCCTTGTCTCCAACACCTAAGCTCAGGGAATAAACCCCCCTTGTCCTGCCAGAGCATCCAAATATTTTAGTCATGCTTATTAAAAGTCATTGAGCTCTAGTTAAAAAATGACCCTTTGTGGGGCTTTGAGGGCTGTCCAATCCTCAGGCACCTATGACACATATGGATCGTGCCGTGACCATTTTGCATATCTGTGGTGGAAGATATCACCAAAATCATGCACAGATCTTTTTTTGCTCATCAGTTTCAGTTAGTGTTTGTGTATTCAATATGTGGACCAACATAACTCTTCTTCCTATGTGTCCAGGAGAAGTCAAAAGCTTGGACACCCCTGGCACTGAGGTCAGGAGTGCTGGAACTTTCCACATAGGCTGATATTTCCAATCATCTTCATAAATAACTGGATCTATTGAGGACATTACTGGACTCAGTGCCTTTCCCAATGTTAAGAGAAGACGGTCAGTGAGTCACCTACCTTTAAAATCAAGGGTATTCTAGAGTAAGAAGTACAACAACACAAAAGTAGAACTGAGAATTGTGTGATGCATCTGTCAGGCCTGTGAAATCATTGTCTGATCTTTGTGCTTGGGTTCATGGTCTACAGCATCCCAGGGCAACAGTAGGAGTAAATCACACTCTTTCATTTTCATTAATAGGGATTGCATTAAAATTGTATATTGCTTTGGGTAGTATGGGACATTTTAACAACGTTGATTCTTCCCAGCCATAAGCATGGTAAGTTTTTTCATTTGTTGACATCTTCAGCTATTTCTTTTCTCTGAGTCTCATAGTTTTCTTTATAGAGATCTTTCACGTCCTTTGTTAGGTATACTACCAAATATTTCATCTTCTTTGGAACTACTGTAAAAGGAATAGAGTCCTTGACTGTTTTTTTCAGCTTGACTATTATTGGTATATACAAAGGCTACAGATTTGTGAGTATTGTTTTTTTAACCTGAGCTGCTGCTGTATTGCTTGATCACTTCTAAGAGTTTTACAGTTGAATCCCTGAAGTTTTCCAGATATAAAATTACATATCATCTGCAAAGAGTAAAAGTATGATCTCCTGTGTTCCTATTTGGATACACTTGATTGCCTTTTCTTGCCTGATTGCAATGGCTAAGACTTCCATTACAATGTTAAAAAGCAGTGGAGACAATGGGTAACCTTGCTTGCTTCCTGATCTGAGGGGAAATGATTTCTATTTTGCTCCATTCAATATATTGACTGTGGGTTTGGTGTAGATGGCCTATATCAGTTTAAGAAAGGCCACTTCTATATCTATTTTTAAGTGTTCTGATCATAAAAGGATTCTGGATATTATAAAAAGCTTTTTCTGCATCAATTGAGAGAATTATATGGTCTAACAAATCCATGAATTGAAAAAGAAAGAAAGTGCACTTGAATACCCCTTGTGTACAGACACAAAGACATTTTCCAAAGCTGTACTTGAGTGTGGAGAAAAGAACCGCACTCTTTTGTAACTATTTGAAACACAATAAGAACAACAAGAAACCCTGACAGCCACTACCCAGGCTTAGCAGAAATAAGGCTAAGCTTGAAGCCTAGATGGTAACATGTGGCAACATCCATTGTGATGTCTTCCACTGTAACCATATAGTGACTTCATCCTGTAATGTCTTGGGATCAAGATACTATTGGACTTTTCTGCTGACTTCAGCTAGCATTCGTGAAGGGTTTGGAACAGAAAACTTGTTATCACTCCATCCACAGAGAGAGAAATATTCTCCTATTTGTGCCTTATTGATTCTAATTACAGTTGAGTTTTGTAATGCACTGTGACTCAAGCTGCATCCAAAACTGGATGGAATCACTTAAGTGGGATGCTATTTCAAGGACCTATTTGGACACATATCTAAAAGATAAATTTATAGAAGCATACAAATTTCCTATGGCTAGCTACAGCCTCAATTTCGTCATACCTTCACAGGTCTTAAAACATCTCCACTTTGCTTGAATGATCAAGGCAATTCTGGTCTTTTCAGATGATGAAAATATTTGCTGTTTTTCTTGTCTGTGTGTGTGGGGGGGGAATTTTGGAGATACAGTTTCTCTATGTTGCCCAGGCTACACTACCATGGCCTCAGCCTTGATAATAGCAACCTCAAACTCCAGGATTCAGACAATCCTTCTGCATTAGCCTCCCAATTGGCTAGGACTACAGATGCTGCTACAATGCTTACATAATTATTCCATTTTGTAGTAGAGACAGGGTCTGACTCTTGGTCAGTCTGTTCTCAGCACCACCTAGTTCAAGACTTCCCCTCGTCTCAGCCTCCCAGAGGGCTAGGATTATAGGTGTGAGCCACCAAGATTAGTCATTTTCTCTTTCTTTGTTTCTCTCTCTCCCTCCCTTTATCCATTCTTCCACTCATGCTTTCCCTCTGTGTCTCTCATTTTCTCTCTGTCCTTTCTTTTCTTTATTTCAGCCCTTTCTTTTCTCTCTCTCTCTCTCTCTCTCTATCATTTTCACTCCCTCTCTCTTATACACATTCAGGGAAATGGTTCTAGTAACAAAAGAGAAAATTATACAAGATATCCCTGAAAGAAGTCTTAAACTGCATACTTTAAATGGGTTAACTGTGGAGTGTGTTAATTATATCAGAATAAAAATTATTTTCATTCTTCAGGCTCTTATCTGTTATGAAAATAGAGAGAAACCTTCATCCAAACAAAAGTATGGATGAACACTGTAGCTCAAACCTATAATCTTAGCATTTTAAGAATTCCAGGCAGGAGGGTCACTTGAAGTGGGGGTTTACAGAGCAGACTAAGCAACTTAGTGAGACCCACTTTTCCAAAGAAAAAAAAAAAAGAACTTAGCCGGCAGTGGTGGCATGTGTCTGCTGCTGAGGAGGATCAAGTCGTGAGGTGTCTCCCAGCTGCTGAGGAGGATCACTTGAGGTAAGCAAGTTGCATTGCCTAGAGCTATGATGGTACCACTGTATTTTTCTGGGGCAAAGGCAGGGAATCACAATCTCAAATCTATAAACAATAGACTGTATATGTGCAGAAAAAGTCTGGTGGCATACACAATTTTACAAACATGTCTACCAAATTTGGTTTCATTCCAATAAATTGAGTCTACTTCAATAAGGGAAAATCAATTACTAGAATCTACTACATTAATTGAACAAAGAAGAAAAACTACATGATCATATCAAGAGACACAAAAAAGGCATGTGATAGACACAACGCAGCTTAAAGATGAAAATCATTTAAGAAACTAAGACTAGAAGGGAACTTCTTCAGTAATGTAAATCGGATCTACAGATGATTGAATAGGTATATGGTGCTATGATAATATGATGGAATTTTTTTTAACATTAAAAAAATGAAGTGCATATTTATGTTATAATATGAATGAACCCCCAAAACATTATGATAAGCTTGTCTCTGAGCAGCAAAACATCTCCATGCTAGCTACAAGATTGTCCTGCTCCCAGTGCCTCCCTCAAGAACCAGTGGCCACTTCTATAAGCCTGGTGCTCAGTCTCTTACAGTGGTGGTAGAGGAGGAGGCCTCCAAAAGTGATGGTGATGATGATAGTTTACTAATAAGTTCAGGTAAACAAGTTGGAGGAGAAGAAGAAACGCCTTTGGATAGAGGTGGCAGTGGTAGAGGTGCTGGTGGGGATGGTCCTCTGTCTGCCTGTGGACATGCTGGGGACAACCTTGAAGTTTGTATCAACTTGAGGGTCCATGCATTTGTCATACAAATAATCAAATATTTAAATGCTTGCAGTAAAATATGCACTGTAGAATCCATAAGTGAAGATGTTGGTGATTTCTTAGAAATTGTACACTGCTTATCAACTTGTCAATGTTCAAGGACTTCATACTACATGCAAAAGATGTATAAATGTATAGATATATGGGATAAATATTTTTAACTCTATACAATGACTAGAGTCAGTGTATCGTTCCTATAATCCTAGCACTCTAGGACACCGAGGTTGGTGGATGGATTGAGATCAGGAGTTTGAGACCATCCTGCTCAAGAGGGAGACCCCCACTCTACTAAAAACAGGAAAAACTGCCCAGATATTGTTGCAGGTGAGGTATTCCCTGCCACTTGAGAGGCTGAAGCAAGAGCATCACTTGAGCCAAGAGTTTCAGACTGCAGTGAGCTATGATGTCATGACACTTTACCCAGGGAGACAGAATGAGAGTTATTAAAATATATCTATATACATATTTGAATGCAGTTCTCACACACCTAAGTAAATGTTCCTACAACTTTCCCATTGGGATTTTGTACAGCACCATGACTCAAGTAACAGCAGTTTACAACTCTGCACAGAGCCACTTATGTGGGAAGCTATTGCAAGGACCTGTTTAGACACATGTCCAAAAAGATCAGTTTTATACAAGTATACATATTTACTCTGCCTGCATATAGCCTCAATTTGGTCAAAGCATCACAGGTCTTAAATCATGTCTTATTTGCTTCAACCATCAATGTAATTCTGGTATTAAACCTGACCAATTTGTACCTGCCAAAGGACAGCAGCACAGCAGCTCTTGCATCAATTATTTGGGAAACATTACTGTTTGTCAGTGACTAATAAATTTACTGGGAAAAATCACCAGGAATCTTAGGACACTCTCTCATTGCAACTTCCATCTCCAGACTTCCACAACATGTCCTTCACCACCCCTTTGGCCTCTCCTCCTGTGTCACTTTCTCAGAGAAACCTTAGCCGCACAGTATACTTAAAGGTCCCCATCACAAACCCACCCCACTCCATTTCATTTCCCTCAATTTCTCCTTCATTCGTTGTGTAGGCCATCATGATATGTACATATCTATCGATTTCATTTTTTCCAGTCTCCCCAATTAGAATGTGAAGTCCATGTGAGCAAAGGTTTTCTCTGTGTGTATCTTTCATGGTATGTCAGCATTAAGGGCAAGTCTGGCATTCTAGTTGGTGCTCAACTAATGGTTGTGGAAGGAATTAATCAAAATCACATTTGGTCACCAACCATAATCTGCATGCCATTCCCAGAGTTTACACAGTTAATAGTACAGTGTAATTCTTTCATAATTTCCTTCCACATAGTTACATTCTGATACAATGGTCCATTAAAATTCATATATCACACCTCAATTAAGCTGATGATCAATTTTGCAATACTTAAAACAATACTCTGAGAGGCCTAGATTAGTGGACCACCTGAACTCAGGAATTTACAACCAGCCTGAACTAGAGTGAGACCCCTCTCTACTAAAAAGAGAAAAAACTCCCGTGGGGTTGTTGCACATACCTTTAGTCCAAGCTACTTGGGAGGCTGAGGCAGGAGAATCACTGGAGCCCAAGGGTTTGAGGTTGCTGTGACCTACGATGACATAGCACTCTATGCTAGGGGGACAGAGTGAGACTGTCTCAATGAAAAAAAGGTTTGAATGCAGTTCTCACACACGTAAGTCAGCTCTGCTACTACCTCCTCATAAATGCATGTCATTTGTCATCAGGTGAGTGCAGACTCTTGGGGAATGTGTTATTGATGGTGAAAAAGAGAGTGTAACTGACTTCTCTAGAAGTGAAAAGAGAAGGAGGATAGAAAAAGAATGAAAGTAAACTTGTGTGTCTGGAGTACAGCCAATAATGAGGAAAATAATAAGTGGTAAGTACAAAGTAGCCTCATCTTGTAGATTGCTGGCCTTGGTTAGTCATTACTGTGGATTTTAAATGAAAGACAATGCACTAGAGAATTTTAGGCAGGGCCTGATATGGTTTGAATGATGGAAAACACTAGAATCATGAATATGTATGAAAGTGGAAAATATTGATCTGTTCCCTGGGTGCTCTTTAGAGATAGCACCCTAGGTTTCATCCAAGTTTCTTAAATTTTGTTTATATGTGCACATGTGCATTTAAGAAACTTCCCAAGGAGATACAGTGGCTCACACTTGTAATCCTGCCTCTTTGTGAGGCTTGAATGCATGGATTGCTTGAGATCAGGAATTAGACACCAGCCTGAGCAACAGTAAGACCCCTTCTCAAGTATAAAACAGAAAACCTTGCCCTCCAAGGCACTCATGTGACAAAGCCAGTGTCTGCCTCAGAATAAACAAATAAATAAATAAATAAATCCCACACTATTCATCAGTTTCTTAGAATGATCCTTATCCACAAAAACTTAGGAATCATTCATTTACTTTGTTTATCTGAAAGCTAAGGAAGGAAATGATTGGTTAAAAATCAGAGTGCTGACTTGATGAGGTCATAATGGGTTTATGATGCTTTCAAGCCACTCTGGTCTCCTTCTGTCTCCTTATGTCAACAAAAAGCCAGTGTCTTCTGAACCCTGAACCAGCCAGTCCAAGTCACTGGCATAGTGTGTATCCCAACTATGTGGTCATGAGATTGTTAGCCAATACAAAGATTTGAAAGTAGTGCCTTATGCCTCACTCATCAAATAGTGTGTCACTTTCTAAATTCCCTGAGTAAGGGCTCATTTTTAAAATCACAAAAGAATACTACACCATAAATAATAACCTATTCACTTTAGAATGTTACTGGGAGTTTTCCCTGTGCTAAGCATTAAAGACTAATGTATAACAGAAAATCATGTAGTTTCTTCCTTTGCAGGCATGGGAGTTCATGCTGAATCTTTCTCAACAGTGATTACAGTAAAGTGTAAGTCAAACTGCTTACCTCAGAGGCCACATGACTGAGTACACTTCACAAGAGGTTTCACAGTTGACTTCAGAGATTACAGTAAAGGATGATAGAAAGTCTTTCTTCTGAAGTACAGGGGGACAAAGAGGATCACCTCACATTTTCCCACCTCCTGGATTATGAAAATATCAGGCTACCATGATGACCTTGAAAGGTCTCAGGTTATTGAAATGCCCCCATCAGTCTTGGCTTACTATTAAGGAGTCAGAATATCGCTGTGACATGGGTTGAATTCTAATGTACACATGATTTCCAAAAACCTCTACCAGTGTACACATGATGAAAATATTTTTTTTTTTTAGACAGGGTATTAATCTATCACCATAAGGAGAGAGCCATGGTGTCACAGCTTAAACCAGGGAACTCAAGTGACTGTCTTGCCTCAGTTTCATGATTATCTAGAACTACAGGCACCTACCAGCTCATTTTTCTATTTTGGTTGGGAGGAACATATCTGACTGTTGCTCAGGATTGTCTCTAACTCCTTTGCTCAGGTGATCCACCTGCTCTGGCCTCCCAGAGTGTGAAGAGTACAGGTGTGAGACATTGTGCCCAGCCAACTATACAAAATCTTCCAAAAAAGGAAAAGCCCTGGGCCAGATGGTTTCACACCATAATTCTACCAAATCTTCAAATAAAAACTACTATTTACATTGCGTGATCTAGTCCATAACATAGAGAATGAAGGAATCCTCCTCAATTCATTGTACTAAGCAAATATTTCCCTGATTCCAAAACTGGGAAAGACCCAACAAAAAAAGAAATCTATAGACTAGTATCATTTATGAATATTGATGCAAAAATATTCAATAAGATCTTACCACACAGGACACTGTGACACATTAAAGAAGTTATACAAGGTTGGTTCAACATATCTAAATCCATAAATGCAATTCACCACATAAATAAAATCAAACACAATGACCATATGATTCTCTGGATGCAGAAAAGAATTTTGACAATATCCACTATCCTTTCTTGATAAGAATGCTTAAGAAAGGGCCATGTGTGGTGACTCACACCTATAATCCTAGCATTCTGGGAGGTAGAAGTGAGTGGAAAGTTTGAGGTCATGAGTTCAAGACCAGTCTGAACAAGAGCCAGACCTTTTCTCTGAAAAATAGCTGGGCATTGTAATGGGTTACTGTAGTCTCATCTACTGGGGAAGTTGAGGCAGAAGAACCACTTTAGCCCAGAAATTTGAAGTTGCTGTGACCTACTATGCCACAATACTCTACCCACGGCAACAAAGTTAAACTTTCTTTCAGAAAAAAAAAGAATTTTTAAGTAAATAGTCTTAGGTAGGACCTTTTATAAATTGATAGAGGGCATCTCCAACAAACCCACACCAAATATCATATTGAATTTAATAAAAATGAATGAATTTTCACTCAGATCTGTAAAAGACAAGGATGCCCAGTTTTGCCACTGCTATTCAACATAGGTTTGGAAGCCTAGCCATCAAAATTATGCAATAGAAGGAAATCTAAGGAATTCAAATGAATACAACTTTCTCTCTGTACAGATGACATGATCTTATACCTGGAAAACTCTAGGGATCAACTGCAAAGCTCTTAGAGGTGATCAAGGGAAATAACAGCAACTCAGGATATAAAATCATTGCTCACAAACCAGCAGCCTTCATGTATGTCCAATAACTGTCAAGCAGAGAATAAAGTCAAAGAATCTATACCTTTTACAGTAGTTCCAAAGAAGATGAAATACCTGGTACTACATTTAAGAAAGGAAGAAAAACATCTATATGAAGAAAGGTATGAAACCTCCAGAAAAGAAATAGCTTAAGACATTAACAAATGGAAGGACATACTATGTTCATGGCTGGGAAGACTCAACATTGTTAAAATGTCCACACTGCCAAAGGGAACCTACAGATTTAATGCAAACCTCAGCAAACACTAATACCATACTTTGAAGAACTTTTAAAAACAGCACTTCATTTTATATTGAACCAGAAAAAAAAAACAAAAAGTCAATCCAATTCATAGAAATAAAAACAAATCTAGAAGCAATACAGTGCCATACTTCACATTATACCACAAGTCGATAGCAATTCTAACAGCATGGTACTGTCACAAAAAGAGAGACATAGATATATAGAATAGGATAGAGAGTTAAAGATGAATCTACCCACATACTACTGTTTGATCTTTCATAAACTAAAGAAACGAATTTATTGTGGAAAATTCCTATTTAATATAAAAAAAAGAAAAAAAAATTCCTATTTAATAAAGTGTGCTGGGAGAACAGGTTAGCCACATGTATAAGTCTCAAACAGAAAACACACCTCTCAACATTGACAAAAATTGATTCTTGCTGGATAAAAGATTTAAATTTAAGACAAAAAACTATAAAACTACTGGAAGAGAGCATGGGGAAAATGCATGAAAATACAGGCCTGTGAAAACATGAGGAAGATATTCCTGGCAATTGCCTTATAGGAATTCCTGAAGGAGAAGATGATGCTTCAAAATACCCAGATGTTCTACTCCAAGAGATAATTGAGTAGAACTTCAAAAACATGGCAAGAGATTCTGAAATCCAGATAGACATTTTCAGAACACCAGCACGACTCAATCCAAATAAAACATCTCCTTGACACACTGTAATTAACTTCACCAAAGTTAATATGAAGGAGAAAATTCTGCAAGCAGTCAGATATTTAAAAAGAATATAACCTACAAGGGGAAGAATATTAGAATGACTACAGATATCTCTTCTGAAACTTTTCAAGCTAGAGGAGGAAGGCTATTGACTTTTAACCTCCTTAAACAAAATGACTTTCAACCCAGGATCCTGCATCCAGCTAAACTGAGTTTCATTTATGATGGAGAAATTAAATACATTAATGACTTTCACATGTTGAAGAAATTTGCCATAACTAAACCAGCTCTCCAAGATATTCTCAGACCCATCCTCTACAATGACCAGAACAATGCTCTACTATCAAAGTAAAATCACTCAGAAACTTTTGATCAAACTCCGACTTCCACAGTGGTGAAAGGATTAAAAATATCCTCTGTACATTTGAAAAACTTGATACCCAAAATACTACCAGGCTTATCAATATTCTCAAGTAAAGTGAATGGCATAAATTTTCATCTAAAGAGGCACAGGTTGACTGTCTGGAAACAAAAACTCAGGACAGATATATGCTGCATACAAGAATCTCATCTTACCTTAAAAAATAAATATAGACTCAGGGTGAAGGAATGGTCATTTATAATCCAGGCAAATGGAAATCAGTAAAACCAGGTGTTGCAATTTATTTGCAGATACAATAGGCTTTAAATCAACAAAAGTAAGGAAAAATAAGAATGGTCACTTCATATTTGTTAAATATAACACTCAACATGATAAGATTTCAATTATTAACATTTAAGCACCCAACCAGAATGTACCTCAATTTATAAGAAAGACTCTAACAGACATGAGAAACTTGATTTCCTTGAGCACCATAATAGTTGGAGATTTTAAAACCTCTTTGGCAGTGTTGGATAGATTCTCCAATAAGAAATTAATCAAAGCAAATTTAGACTTAACCATTTAAACAATTGGATTAAACAGACATATACAGAACATTTCATCCTAACAAAACTGAATACACATTCTTCTCACCAGCCCATGGAACATCCTCCAAAACTGATCACATCTTAGGTCACAAGTCTAACCTCAGCAAATTTAAAAGAATAGAAATTATTCCTTGCATCTTCTCAGACCATCATGGAATAAAAGTTGAACTCACTAACAAGAGGAATCTGCATACACATATAAAAACATGGAAACTAAATAACCTCATGCTCAATGATAGCTGGGTCATAGATGAGATTAAGAAGGAAATTACCAAATATTTGGAACAAAATGATAATGTAGACACAAATTACCAGAACCTCTGGGATACCACAAAGGCAGTTCTAAGAGGGAAATGTATAGCGTTACAAGCCTTCCTCAAAAGAACAGAAAGAGAAGTCAACAACTTAATGGGACATCTCAAGTAAATGGAAAAATAAGAAGATTACAACCATAAACTCAGCAGAAGAAAAGTAATAACTAAAATTAGAGCACAACTAAATGAAATTGAAAACAAAATAATACAACAGATCAATCAATTAAAAAAATGGTTTTTTGAAAAGGTCAACAAACTAGATAAACTGGTGACTAACCTAACTGGAAATAAAACAGTAAAATCCCTAATTTCATCAATCAGAAATGATAAATGCCAAAAAACAACAGACTCCTCAGAAATTCAAAAAAATCTTTAATGAATATTACAAAAAAGTCTATTATCAGAGGTATGAATATCTGATAGAAATTGACCAAAACTTGGAAACACATCACCTTCCTAGACTTATCAAGAAAGAAGTGAAAAGGTTGAACAAGCCCTATGTAAAGTTTTGAAATAGCATCAACTATAAGAAATATCCCTAGAGGAAAAGCCCAGGACCTGATTGCTTCACATCAGAATTCTGCCAAACCTTTAAAGAGGAACTAATACCTATATTACTTACCATTTTCCAAAACATAAAAAATAATGAATACTTCCCAACACATTGTATTAGGAAATATCACCCTGATCAGAAAATTATACACCAATATCTTTGATGAAATTGATTCAAAAATATTCAATAAGGTCCTAGCAAACAGAAAACAGCAACACATCGAAAAAGTTATACAACATGACCAGGTGGATTTCATCCCATGGATCCAAGGACGATTCAATATACATAAAACTATAAATATAATGCATCACATAAACAAAATAAAAAACAAAGAACATATGAGTCTCTCAATTGATGTGGAAAAGCTTTTGATAATATCCAGCATCCTTTCCAGATCAGAACACTTAAGAAAATATGTACAGAAGGAACATATCTTAAACTGATAGAGGCCATCTACAGCAAATCCGCAGCCAATATCATATTGAATGGAGTAAAACTGAAATCATTTCCACTCAGATCAGCAATCAGACAAGGTTACCCATTGTCTCCACTGCTTTTTACCATTGTAATGGAAGTCTTAACCATCACAATCAGGAAAGAGAAGATGATCATGGGTATCCAAATAGGATAAGAGGATATCAAACTGTCATTTATTTTTTAATATGGAACACTTCACGAATTTGCGTGTCATCCTTGCGCAGGGGCCATGCTAATCTTCTCTCTATCGTTCCAATTTTAGTGTATGTGCTGCCAAGCGAGCACTCAAACTGTCACTCTTTACAGATGATATGATTGTATATCTCAAAAACCCCAGGCCTCAACTACAAAACTCCTAGAAGTTATCAAGGAATACAGTAGCATCTCAGGATACAAAATCAATACTCACAAATCTGTAGCTTTTATATATACCAACAAAAGTTAAGGTGAAAAAACAATCAGGGACTCTATTTCATTTACAATAGTGCCAAAGAAGATGAAATATCTGGGAGTGTACTAACAAAGTACATGAAAGATCTCTATAAAGAGAACTATGAAACTTTGAGAAAAAAAATAGCTGAAGGTATTAACAAATGAAAAAAATTACACCATGCTCATGGTTGGGAAGAATCAACATTGCTAAAATGTCCATACTACCCAAAGCAATGTACAGATTTAATGCAATCCCTATTAAAGCACATCTGTCATACTTTAATGATCTGGAAAAATTAGTACTTCATTTTATATGGAACCAGAAAAAAACTCAAGTAGCCAAGACATTGCTCAGAAATAAAACAAATCAGAAGGAATGACACTACCAGACTTCAGACTATACCATAAAACAATAGTGATCAAAACAGCATGGTATTGGCAAAAAAATAGAGAGGTAGATGTATGGAACAGAATTGAGAACCAAGTGATGAACACAGATACTTATTGTCATTTGATCTTTGATAAGCCTATCAAAAATATAAATTGGGGGAAAGATTCTCCATTTAACAAATGGTGCTGGGGGAATTGGTTGGTGACATGTAGAAGAGTGAAACTGAACCCACACCTTTCTACTCTAACAAAAATTGACTGTCCTGTACCTTTCTAAGATGCACCATAGGTGTGGCCCCACCAATTACTCTTCCTCCACCCCAATCTCACACCTCCCCTCCCTTCCCTTCCCTCTTTCCCCATATTCTTGTGCTATAGTTAGGTTCTAGCCTTCATATGAAAGCTATAAATTAGCTTCATAGTAGGGCTGAGTACATTGGATACTTTTTCTTCCATTCTTGAGATAATTTGCTAAGAAGAATATGTTCCAGCTACATCCATGTAAACATGAAAGAGGTAAAGTCTACACCTTTCTTTGAGGCTGCGTAATATTCCATGGTATACAAGTACCACAATTTATTAATCCATTCGTGGGTTGATGAGCACTTGGGCTTATTACATGACTTAGCAATTATGAATTGGGCTGCAATAAACATTCTGGTACAGATGTCTTTGTTATAATGTGATTTTCTTCTTTGGGGTATACCTAGTAAAGGAATTATAGGATCAAAAGGCAGGTCAATTTTTAGATCTGTAAGTATTCTCCAAACATCCTTCCAAAAGGAACATATTAGTGTGCATTCCCACCAGCAGTGTAGAAGTGTTCCCTTTTCTCCACATTCACACCAACATCTCTGGTATTGGGATTTTGTGATGTGGGCTAATCTTACTGGATTTAGGTGATATCTCAAAGTAGTTTTGATTTGCATTTTCTGATGATTAAGGATGATGAGCATTTTTTCATGTCTGTAGGTTATGCACCTTTCTTCTCTAGAGCAGTTTCTCTTCAAGTACTATTCCCACCGTGAGATGGGATCACTTGTTCTCTTCTGCTAATAAGTTTGAGTTCTCTGTGGATTCTGGTTATTAAACCTTTGTGGGTGGTATAACATGCAAATGTTTTCTCCCCAATATTTTGTGAGGGCTGTCTGCTTGCTATGCTTATTATGTTCTTGGCTGTACAGAGGCTTTTTAGTTTGATCAGGTCCCAGTAGTGTATTTTTGATACTGCTTCAATTTCCTGGGGAGTCCTCCTCATAAAATATTCACCCAAGCCCATTCCTTCAAGAGTTTTCCTTGCACTTTCTTCTAGAATTTTTGTAGTTTCATGTCTTAACTTTAAATCCATATGCAGAATACAAATTTCTTCATACAATAACTAATAAAATGCCATGAAGTCTATGTTAATCAGTTTGATGAAAATATTTCAAATTGTATATGAAATCAGCACATTGTACCACTTCATTGCACTAATGTACACAGCTATGATTTAATAATAAAAATAATAATAACCAGGCATTGTGTTGATACCTATAGTCTCAACTACTTGGAAGTCTGAGGCAAGAGAATCACTTGAACCCAAGAGTTTGAGGTTGCTGTGAGCTATGATGTCATAGCACTCTACCAAGTGTGACAAAGTCATATTCTGTCCTGAAAAGTAAATAAATTAAAATAAAATAAAATGACATTAAATTGTGAAGAGTCAGAGTCAGTTGTCTTATAGTATATCCCACATTAGGGACTTGTATGATTGTTCTTCACAAGTAGATTTTAGTTAGACATTTTAAAAAGAATATATGTGATGTATACTCTTTGTGTCACATTACAAAACATATTCTGTTGGGTTATTTCATTGTTGTTAATGCTAAGTTTGATTATTTGTTTATGGTAGTGACCACTATATCCACTCAGAATACTTTTATCCTACTGCAAGTAATAAGTCAGCTACTGAATAACAATTTGGAACAATGTAAATATCCTATTTCCCAATGATTTTAGCTTTCATTATTTTGTCTGAATCCATTTTTATACTAGAGGTTACAAAATGGTGACTTCTTATTTCTGTAATTCCTTCTACATTTATAAACAGCAATTTGCAATAAAGAATTTTCTGTTCCTCTTCTTAAAAAAAAAAAAATGACTCTCGCTGGTCCTAAGTTAAGGACTTAAACTTAAGACATGAAACTATAAAAATTCTTGGATCCCACCCAGGCAATTGAAGCAACTTCAAAAAAAAAAAATTACTGTGATCTAATCAAACTAAAAAGCTTCTGCACTGCAAAGAACACAGTAAGCAAAGAATTTAGACAACACTCAGAATGGGAGAGTATTTTGCAGGTTTTATTCTTAAGTAAATTCTAATAACCAGAATCTACAGAGAACTCAAACTTATTACTAAGAAAGAACAAGTGATCCCTTTTCATTGTGGGCAAGAGACATGAACAGAAGCTTCTCTGAAGAAGACAGGCACAACCATCGTGAGATATCATCTAACCCCAGTGAGAATGCCCCACATCCCAAAATCCCAACACTGCAGATGCTGGTGTAGATGTAGAGAGAAGGGAACACATTTACAGTGCTATTGGGACTGCAAACTAATACAGCGATTATGGAAGACAGTATGGAGAACTCTCAAAGAACTCAAACTAGATCTCCCATTTAATTCTGCAATCCCATTACTGGGAAAAAATCCAAAAAGAAAAAAAAAATCCTTTAACCAAAAGGACACTTGCACTAGACTGTTTATCACAGCTTAATTTACAAGTGCCAAAGTGTAGAAACAGCCTAAACGCCCATCGTCCGAGGAATGGATTAACAAGCTGTGGTATGATATATACCATGGAATACTATTCAGCCATTAAAAAATATGGAGACTTTACATTTTTGTATTAACATGGATGGAAGTGGAACACGATATTCTTTGTAAAGCATCACAAGAATGGACAAGCTAGAATCCTGTGTCCTCAATTCTGATATGAGAACAATTAATGACCTAACACATGGTGGGGGATGAGGGAAGGGGAGAGAAGAGAGAGGGAAGGAGAGAGGGATGTGGGGATGTCACATAGTGTGACACAACTTCTGGGGGCAGGTCACAATTATAAGAGGGATTTTGCCTAGTGGGTTCATCTCTTGGTTCTCTATTCTGTTCCAAACAACTATCTCTCTGTTTTTGTGCCTCTACCATGCTGTTTTGATCACTATCAATTTAAAGTACAGTCTCAGGTCTCGTAGCGTGATACCTCCTCCTGTTTTTATTTCTGACTATTCAAGGTTTTTTCTGATTTCATATAAAATGAAGTATTATTTTTTCAAGATCTTTAGACTATGACAATGGACCTTTAATAGGAATTGCATTACAATTGTATATTGCTTTGGGTAGCATGGACATTTTAAAAATGTTGACTCTTCCCAGCCATGGGCAAGGTATGTTTTTCCATTTTTGACATGTTCAGCTATATCTTTTCCTAGAGTTTCATAGTTCTCTTTATAAAGATCTTTTACATCTTTATTAGATAAACTCCTAAATATTTCACCTTCTTTGGTACTACTGAAAAAGGGATAGAGTCCTTGACTGTTTTTCCGACTTGACTATTACTGGTATATATAAAGGCTACAGATTCATGAGTATTGATTTTGTAGCTGGAGACACTGCTATATTCCTTGATCACTTCTGAAAGTTTCGTAGTAGAATCCCTAGTGTTTTCCAGATATACAATCATATCATCTGTGAAGAGTGAAAGTTTAATCTCTTCTGATCCTATGTGGATGCCGTTGCTCGACTTTTCTACCCTAATTGTAATAGCTAAAACTTCCATTACAATGTTGAAGAGCAATGGAGACAATGAGAAGCCTTACCTGGTTCCTGATCTAAGTGGAAACGATTTCAATTTAACTCCATTAAATACGATATTGGCTGTGGGTTTGCTGTAGACGGCCTCTATTAGTTTAAGAAATGCCACTTCTATGCCAATTTTCTTAAGTGTTCTGATCATGAAGGGATACTGGATATTATCAAAAGCTTTTTCTGCATCAATTGAGAGAATCCTATGGTCTTTATTTTTTAATTTGTTTATGTGCTGAATTACATTTATAGATTTACTGCTACTGTTCCTGGAGCTGGTTGCCGGAGCCAGCAGGATCCTCGTGCCTCTGGAGACCTGCCCACCAGCCTGGTCTCTCGGCCCGCTCCTGAGCTGGAAAACTAACGCACTTCAACAACAGTCTGCACCAGTCCACACCCCACAAGAAAGTCTCCAATCTGAACTCTGTGGGGAACAGGCCTCCAGACCTCGGGGTGAGAGTGGAGGGGAACACCAGGAACACCAACTTGCAGGTAGAGAGTATATACAGTTTTGTGCCTGGCTGGAGAGTGCCACGGCACCCTAGTAGAGGAAGGAGATCTGGTTTTTAGAGGGTCTGTCCCGTGGGATAGAGTGGGAGGACATCCAAACTCTGCTCGCTTGTTTGTATGGAGGTATGGAGTATACTGCAAACCTCTCTCATGGGAGAGGGGACTCCCGTCCACTTGGTGATGTGCTCTGTACCCTTTTGTTTGTATCCTCGGGGTCTTAGGTCGCCCCATAAGGGTTGATGTGTGCTCTTTGACCTTTCCTTTTGGCTCAGATCCAAACCATCAACTTTCTTGCTGAGTTTCTGTCCTTTAACTCTCCTTCTGGATGAGAACCTCTGCGGAAAGCTGGCTACAGATCGTCATCATGGCTCCTCCTCCCCTATAAATTCCAAGAACAATATTTTTGAGGTTGGTTTTTTCTTTTTTTTTTTTTTGAATATCCTTTTCTTGGAGGTGCCATTAATAAATAATTTTTTATTTCACTTTCTTTTCTTAGGCTATTTTTATTATCTTCTATTCTCTATTGGACATTTCTTCTTCCTCTCCTGTTTCAATTTCTTTGTTCTCTCTCCCCTTCCTCTTTTTCCCTTCTTATAGCTTCTAAGAGTGCTTTCATCATACTTCTTAGAGGTTTTTCTTTTTCTCTTCTCTCAAGTATTTTACAAGTATCATTTTTATTGTAGAATTCTTTTTTTTTTATTGTTCTTAGCTGTTGTTCTTTGATTGGTTGTTTGTTATGTTTTGTCTGTATGTTGATGTTTCTAACTGTGGGTGAATCTGTGGGCTTGTGTGTCTGGTAGCCCTTTTATGAGTGTATTAGCCCATTTTCTCTCAATGTGATTGGTGTTGTAAATGTTTTCCTTACCACCTTGATCCTTCAGTCCACCCCCTACTCTGGATTGGAAGTATAGAACTCCAACTCATCCATAATCCAGATTGTCTGCATTTACAATTGTTCTGGATCTCTTGAACTGTAAAGGCTGCAGTCACCATCCCAGTTCCTAGGTGGAGGGCTGGTCAACCACAACCGTAGAAGTTTCCAGTCCAATTTCACTGTCCTGCTCATATAGCTAAAAACTGAAAAACAAACATGGGGCGGAACCAGTGGAAAAACTCTAGTAACATGAATAAACAGAACGGTGCAACTCCCCCCCAAAATGACAAACCATCCAGTCCAGATGATCCCATCAACAAACAGATAGCAGAGATGTCTGAAATCGAATTTAGAATCTGGATAGCAAACAAGATTAATAAAATGGAAACAAATATGGAGGTAGCGATTATAGGATTAATTCAGAAGATGTCTCAAGAATTCAACCAATTCAAAGATAAACTGACCAAAGTTCTCAACACATTGAGACAAGAAGTTGCAACCCTCCAAGATATGAGAAATATAGTAGAAGCCCTCAGCAACAGAATAGAGCAAGCAGAAGAAAGGATTTCTGACACTGAAGACAGAGACTTTGAACGCTCCCAAATGCTCAAAGAGATCGAGAAATGGAAGGCAAAAATGGATCATTCTCTCAGAGAACTTTGTGATAACTCAAAGAAAACCAATATTCGTCTTATAGGGATACCTGAAAGCGACGATCTGGCTTCACATGACATAGAGTCCCTTCTTCTTGAGATTATGAAAGAGAATTGTCCAGACATACCTAGAGAATCTGAAATTCGGATAGCAGATAGTTTCAGAACATCAGCATGATTTAACCCGAATAAGACATCTCCCAGGCATATTGCAGTTAATTTCACTAAAGTTAACATGAAGGAGAAGATTCTAAAAGGAGCCAGATGCAAGAAACCCATTACATATAAGGGGAAGAATATTAGAATTACTGCAGATCTCTCTGCTCAAACATTCCAAGTGAGAAGGGAGTGGACTCCGACCATCAACCTCCTAAAACAAAATAACTTTCAACCAAGGATCCTCTATCCAGCCAAACTAAGTTTCATGTATGATGGAGAAATTAAATACTTTAAAAACATCCATATGTTAAAGAAATTTGCTATAACCAAACCAGCTCTCCAGGATATCCTCAGACCTATCCTCCATAATGACCAGCACAAACCCCCACCATAAATGTAACTCAAGCAGAAACTTTGAACCACACACTGACCTCTACAATGGCTAAAGGTCCTACATTCACTACTCCACAACCGTGTAGTTATCTTCAGTTTCTATAAATGTGAATGGGTTAAACTGCCCTGTAAAGAGGCACCAGCTGGCTGACTGGATACAAAAACTTAAACCAGATATCTGCTGTATACAAGAATCACACCTTATCTTAAAAGATAAATCTAGACTCAAGGTGAAGGGATGGACATCCATATTTCAGGCAAATGGAAAACAGAA
>CAUYON010150198.1:0-12793 GCA_963573935.1 Arctocebus calabarensis
GAGAGACTTCTCTAAAGAAGACAGGCACACAGCCTACAGACACATGAAAAAATGCTCACCATCCTTAATCATCAGAGAAATGCAAATCAAAACTACTTTGAGATATCACCTAACTCCAGTAAGATTAGCCCACATAACAAAACACCCAAACCAGAAATGTTGGCATGGATGTGGAGAAAAGGGAACAGGTCTGACAATCAACTTTAACTTCCTTTGCTCTGATGCAAGCTCACAGTCTTTTGATCATAACTTGATTTATATAGACTTTAATCCTAGGAAACAGATTTAACAACACACAGACACAGCATGGAAGTTTTGTTTCTATTTTCAACTTTTTACTGTAAATTAATAAATACACCAAGTTTGATTAACCATAATAATTTTTCTTAAGCCCAGTAATCTTTGGGCATACAAATAAAACCGAATGAGGTGATGAACAGCCAAACCATGACCAATCCCAGTACAAGCAAGGTAGCATCCTTCTTCCAGTCTTAACAAATAGTAGGCAATGTCAGTAATGCTCCAAATTAGTGCTACAAAATTAAAATCCATAAAAGAACAGAAGAGAACGAAACACTTTCATGTTTTTGAACACTGAAAATGTAAAGTAGCACATAAACCCTTAAATACTATAGTAGTGGTTTTCTGCTATGGTTAGACAGTGACCCGCCTGCCATTTTGGTACATACTTGGTATACATGTGTGTATGCATGTGTGTATCACACATACATACACACACTTACATACATACGCCTCCAGGAATACACACCCACATATATTCCAATAACCATATCCTACTGAACCCATAGGTCCAAACCTACATGGGTGGGACCCGGTATTAGAGAGGCCTAGGTTTCCATACATTTTTAATGCTCCAGGTGACTGTAGTGTGTGGGTAAGTTTATGAATCCATAACATGTAGGTAACTAAAACATACGAGTTAATAAAACAGGCCTAGCAGGAATGATAGGTAACTGAAGACCATAAACCACCTTAAAGAAATAATCCTTCCTTGCCCTATCACTGTTTCCATGTGGAATCATTGGTTCACTAGTGGATCATTGGCATGTTTGAAAAAATAAAAAATCTGGAATTTTTGACAAATTTCCCAATTTTTAACAATTGACAACAAAATTAAAGTTTTAAATATCATTCTAAAACTCTCCCCAAACATATTTTCAGGCCACAGTTCTGTGCACTCTGAGTAGAAAATACGGAAGGCTATGTGACATTCAAAGCCAACATGAGGTTTAAATAAAGCAAGCCCTTTAAACAGTAAGGAAAAAATTAATACTTATATTGACTCCATGGTTTGACATCCTGCAGACAAAATTACCAGCCACTGTAATATTTTGCTTTTATTGTTGATGTTCTATCTTGATTTTTGTCAAAAATATAAATGTCTTGAAGCTAGAAACTAAGTTTAGTTTCTTTATGTTCTTTTGTTTCACTTCTACCCTTGAACATTCTTGAGTATTCCTGAGCATGTTAAGTACAGACTAAGCCGGTCTCCATTTTTATGTTTATTCAGAAATAAAATATGTAATAAATTGAGCAAGTATACAAAGAATATAACTAGTGCTCCAGACCAATCTATTAATTGTGACATTTAAACTTTCTCTCTCCCTCTCTCTATCCCTCACCTCCTGCTTTCTCAAAAATTGAGATCCACCAGCTCTTTGTGCAGAAACAACCTATAGACAAACTTATGGGAGGCACTTTTCTTAAGACTAACATGAACAATCATAGAAAGGCTGGAATATCAACCAGGAAAAGCTTTAATTGCAATGATATTGATTGGAATAATGGTAATTTAATTATAGAAAACAGTCAAAGTTCTGTCATCATGCTCATTATTTTCTGTTTCTAAGAGTTTCTCTAGCTGGTCTTCACGAAGACAGAAGTTTTGGTGCTGTTGTTTTTCTTCTGGTTTCTTTATTTATTTTTTCCTGGGACTTCTCCTAAAAATTTACTCAAATACGATAAATCAGATTGAAGCCTGGAAACATATTGAATTTAGTTACCAACTTATTATTTGATTTGAGATGCTCAAGACAGTACCTTGCTTAGAAGAGAAACAATGCAAGCATTTTTGACTCTGGGGAAAAAAGGCTTGGAAAGGATGCAAAGTGCCTTGGGAACCATTGATTGGAATTCTATAAAGTATGAGAAATCTACTGCACGTAAGGAACTTAGCATTTAGGAAACAATAGGAAAGGCTAGAACTGAAATTCAACTGAGACAAGTGGTAATCATAGTACTGAATTCAGAATCAAAGAGTTTGACATGAAATAAAAAAAAAAAAAAACACTCACTAAAGGAGCTTAGCAGTGCTCACACCAAGCAGTTTCAGGCAAAACTCATAACTGAGGGACCTTAAAAAATACCCTTGTCTATGATGCAGTTTACCTTAAAATGCCTTAAACATTGCCTACTTCAACTTTGCAATGAAGTAAATACTTTATCATGCTGTAGTATTCAAAAATGTAAATAGGTAGCATTTGAGTAAACATTTCTTTTTGGAAAATTAACTTACTCAAAAGAAATAAATGTAGAAAATTTGAATCTTTAAAAGGATTCAGCTATTCTAAGAAAATTTTAATAAACACAAGTCAGCCATCCTTATAAAAATTTCTAAACTTGTTTCATTTGATTATTTGTAATTGTTAGATGGAACTGGCATCATTTTGCTATACATATATGAATAAAAGGAAAGGTTTTAATGCAAACTTAATTCTATAGTTATACATGACAAAACATGAGAAAAAGCAAAAAACATTTTAATGTATGAGGATTCATGGTCTTCATTCCCTCTTTATTCCTTGCTTCTGTTTAAATCTCATTTTACTGTTTTTATATTTTGTTTTATATTCATTCTTTTATCCCTTTAACCATTTCAAGCATATGTATTTTATAATATCTTTCACATTTCCCCCAAGTTCTTGGTAGGTTCCTTCTGCTTCTCCACAGTGGATCTTTCCTCCTATGACTTGTAATTTTTACTGGGGATTGTTTTAACTCTGGGAGTCTGTGTAGCCTGCATTGCCAAAGACTCCCTATGGACTGGTGATGTTTTTGCTTCCACAGAAAAACCCACGGGTTTTACCAGTATGGGACTAATTTTTAGAATTGATTTGTTGGCCTAAGGATTTTTCACACCATGCAAAAGCTTCAAATTTGGTCACATAATGCAAACATGGCACAATTTATAGTTTTGATTACTTTTGGGAGATTCATCCCACCTCCAGAGCTTTAGGCAAAGAATACAAAGTTTCACTGAGCAGGTAGTACTTAGGAAGTCTTTACATATGGACCTCAGTTCCTACTCCCCACTTTCTACAAGCCAAGGCTCCTGTCTCCAGTCCCTTATAGAGACATCAAAGCCTTAGCTCTTGGCCTGAGACCCTATGACTAGGAGTGGTGGTGGAGGAGTCCAGTTTGCTGTGGTATCAGTTTGGAATGCCCTGCTCTGTATTTAACCTCTGAGGTGAAAGGTGTTTCCGTTTTCCATTTCTTTTTTTCAAGCTCCTTGTTAACGTAAAATTCTCTTATTATTCCATTTTTTTTACTATGTTGAATAAGTTTTCCATGTTGCTAAAATTGGAAGTCTCCTCCTTTACTCTTTAATGATGGGGGAGGACAGATTTTCACACAGAGACAAAAAAGATCTCAAAAAGGAAAACATTTCTCAAGATTTCCTTTTGCAAAGTTGTCATGAGTACTTAAAGCTCTCTAAAAATTTAAGAAAATGTGGGTATGAGAAAATATTGAATAGAAAAGACTTATTTAGAGGTAATATCAGCCTTGTAGCCAACATGATTTCTTTCTAACTGGAAGGTGAGTACATTGGTGCTAGAGAATGTACCAAGCGTGAATTATTGAGATACTTAGTCTAATCCATGATTCACACAAAAATGGACAACTTTATCAGTTTTATCAGGTACCTGTTATAAACCTCATAACTCAACAGAAGCTAAATGAACTGAGGTAGTGAGGTAGCATCAGAGGGAAATGGGCAGCAAAGGACTACAGGCTTAGAATCCCACCCTTTCCTTATAGAAGTTTTGAAGGAGCAGCAGTTACAATCAACTGCCAATAAATACGTATACCATTCATGCCAGACCTACACAAAGGAAGTAGTGAGAAGTCAAAGAGCCAGAAAGGTAAGAGGAAGAAGGGTCTGGCATTGAGATGAGTGACAAAGAAGGAGCAGCCAGCGTCAGGAGCACTTGCAGGAGGCCCCTCTGTCCTGACAGCAGATGTGCAGTGGTGAACAATTCCGCAGCATGATGCCAGCCTCTGGCTCCACTCCAGGCTTGGGGTGGGCACAGCTACAACTTACCTCAATAGCACACACTCTATTGCTCTCACAAGATCACTATCAAAGCATAGGCACCCAAATGTATATCAGCAGGAGTTTTGTGGTATACTACCTACAGGATAGGAAAGCTCCTTTCCTAATACTGACTAAAAGTGAAAAGGGATCCTCTGAAATCATTTTCTTTTTTACTAAATATTAACTATCACTTCTAGTAATGGTATGTGTGCATAACTCCTGCTGGATGTATAAATTGTACAATTTATAATTGTATAAATTATATCAAAGTTTAAAGCCAGAAAAGACCTTCTGTAACATACTGTGAAACACCTGCACTTAGAGGATATTTTGGCCCCAAAAGTTAGTATGTCTTAGTCAAATCTGTACTGCTGGCCAGGAGTATAGCACATTTGCAGAGTAAATACAGGAGTTGTTTTCTGACTCTCCATGCAGCAGTCTTTCCATGAAAGAATCTATTCAAATATAATCAATATACAACCTTGGATATATAAATTTCCTTCACATATTATGCATGAATATGTTTTTTAATTTTCCTAAATGATACTCATAGTTCTGGTGTCCCAAAAGCCACCCCTAAAGTCACCAATAGGGAGAAAATGGAAAATTGTAGCTAAATGTCCCTTTATTTACAAAATATTCAATATAAAAATTTACAAAGAGGTAGCCAAATGTAGAAAATAATTTGTAAAATTTTATAATGAATATTTTGTCAATAAAGGTAGATTTATCTATAATTTCCCATTTTCCTCATGTCCGGTGAGTTTAGGGCTGACTTTGGGGACACCCTATAAGTTTTAGTTCTTACTCCTCTTCCTAAAATCTACATTTTAAGAACTGAGCAAGGCATGTACATCCATCTAGTTGCCTCTAACTATTTTATAATAGTCTAAAGTCTACAATAGTCTAAATATCCATTACACTTTTGTTATCCATTTCCCCAATAATAGAATCTAAGACCTTAAAGCTATTGGCTAGTTTTTTTTAACTAATGTCCTTTTTTTTCTAAAATTCAAACAACTAGTGTAATCTGCAGCCAGATTTGATGGTTCAATAGACTATATTTTTTGCTTGTTGATGTTGTTTCGAGTAATTTATCAAATAGATGTCTTATGGACTTTCAGTGTTCAATTTATGTTTTTGCTCAATATGTCATGTTTTAAATACGTCTATACTACTATTGACTAAACATGGAAAAATGTCAGCAGTTACAGGAATTTGGGATATGTATACATCACAACTAAGGTAAGTGGAGTACAGATTTTCTGTAAGATTAGAAATATATTTTGGAGCAAACTGATTTGTGGCAATTAGCACTAATACTATTGGTTCACAATAGAAAATAGCTTTACAATGTGTATAATATAATTTGCCCATTAAATTGTAAAATACATATCCATTATTCTCTCAATGACTTTAGTCATAAGTAAATAATGAGAAAGTATTTATCTCAGTAAAAGGGATAACAGAGTTTATAAATAAAGAGAAAGTGCAATGTAAATATGGGAGCAAATGTTCAATGCAAACAGTGATCTAGTCCCCCAAAGACTAAATAAGTTTGATTCTATTAGTCTGCATATTTGTTCAAATCTGATCATATATTCTGCCCAAGATGCATAATGCAGTTTTACTTATATTTCTAAACTGGAACATAGAGAAGGACTGATAGGCACACAAGAGATTGAGACGAATGCAGACTCTAGACAAGCAATATGGCACGGCAAGCTAATAATTAAGTCATACATATTTAAGAGCTGCATTAAAATGCAGCAGGAACTCCAGGTAGTGACTTTCAGGAAAGCTGAGTTCATAATGGAAACCTTGTTTAACTGAGTATGATTTTAGATTAGTCATCCAGGCTCTCAAGACTATGCCGTTCCTCTATTAAAAAGAGAAAGAGCCTTTCCCACCCCAGGTAACATATTTTGATCATAAAACGTAGTGATGGTAAAGCACTTAGAATAAAAATTAACATGAGTATTTTAATATTAACATAGAAAGATTCATAACTGAAGTTGACGTGATGACCACCAAAAAGGAAATGTGAATATCATGGTAACTGGTGCTACTGGCTTTTGAGAATTTTCTCTCTCATATAAATATATTTTTATTGTAGTTGATGTGCTATATCTTGAGAATAATTTAGGATAGAAGAGCATTTAAGAAGCCAGATAAAATTATTGAAAAAGATTATTAGGCTAATACATCCTGAGTCATCCATCAAGAAGTGTCATTAGGTACCCTTTGAATGCATAGTACTATAATACACTGTCAAAGAAGTAGGAATGACCCCACTGAAGCTTAAATAGGGACAAGTAATCCAAAGTTTCCTATATAATAAAGATATTTCCATTATATCCACCATCCAGAACACACACACACAACATCAGGAAACAATAATCAAGTTCAAAACTATCTTAAAATAGCAGAGGGGAAATAACAACAATAAAAATGATGTGAGAAAAGGTAAAAGGCTGCAAAGAAAAATCCAGGATACATATAGAAAGAATTTCAAAAGAAAATCAAGAAGCAATGAACATTTATATAGCATAAGAAAAAAATCAGCAAAAGTGAGAATGGAGTTTGTAAATATAAAAGGATCTTTCCTAAAAGAATTCAAAATAGAATACTCATTTTTAGATCTATCTTGGTAAACCTTTTGAATTATAGAGATTAAAAACAGAGAAAGACAATTATAAAAGTAGGGAAAACTAAACCAATTTAACCACCAAAATTAAGGAACAGACCACGAAAAGAAGAATAGAGGGAAAAATGCGTAAGAATTTGTCTTATCCTAGGAAGATAAAAACAAATTTTATCATTTATAATTAAATAAATACAGATTCAGAAAAGATTTTTACTTAAAGACAGAAATAAACAGAAGAAAAGAAAGAGTGTAAGTTCACTAGATAGAAAAAACATCACCACAAAAAAATGAAAAGAAAATAGCAAAGCATGACAGAATTAACAACAAAATATCAGAATTGCATAATTTTTATTCCCCTGCAATACTGAAACCTCAAACATGTAGAAGGGCAGGCATAAATTGAGAAGAAAAGATGACAAATCAAGGATCATCTATCAAGCCCTGTTAGAATGAAAGAAAGGCCTTCAAGGACAAATAGACTGGATAAGTAGGTAGATAGGTAATATATGTACAGATGATAGATAGATAGATAGACAGACAAATATTAGCTTGTTCATATAAAGTTTGATTTGGCATAAGAAAGAAAAATGACATCTTTTAAAAATGCATATATGTGATTTATTTAATTATTAATGCAAATTACATTTGTGTGTAGATGTATATACATTTGCACATAAAATCCTCAATCAAAAGATATTTTCCGGGAAAACAATTAAGCTCTAAGATTGTTCAAGAAATTAAGAATATGAATAGACCGATAACTATTGAAAGAGGTTTTGGAAATATTTAAAGAAAAAAGCCTCAAAACATAAAAAGCTAAAATTACAAAAATTCTTCAAGAAAACACAAGAGACTGACCATAACATCCTTGTGATAGGATGCAAAATAAACTGAATAAACAGAAAAAATTACAAGTTACTATTGTTTGAACTAAAAATTTAAAGACAGGGTGTGGTAGCTTACACCTGTAGTCCTAACATTCTGGGAGCTTCAGGCATGAGAATGGCTTAAGGTCAGGTGTTTGAGACCAGCCCAAGCAAGAGCAAGTCTCTATCTTTAATAAAAATAGAAAAATTATCCTGGCATTGTGGTGGGCACCTATAGTCCCAACAACTTGGGAAGCTGAGGCAAAAGGATTGCTTGAGCCTTGGAGTTTGAGGTTGCTGTGAGCTAGGCTAAGGCCATGGCGCTCTAGCCTGGGCAACAGATTGAGACTCTGTCTCAAATAAACAAACAAACAAAAAAAAAAATTAAGCTCATGAGACGATACTGTTAAGCAATGAAAATATAAATATCTGAGAAAGAACATGTATACAGAATATATAAAGGACTCAATCAATGATGATTTAAAATAATACTCATAATGAGCAAAATATTTGAAAATGTACTTTACAAATGGAGATACATGAATGTCCACTTAATCTATGAACAATGATCAGTATCATAAGGTACTGGAGAAAGGTAAATGAAACTGCAAATAAGATTTAGTTTTGTGTCACTGGAATAACAGAAAGACACACAATACCAACTGTCGATGATATATGGAACACGGCTTTCTTACTCATGGATGGTGGAAATGTATACTCACTGTGGAAAATCATTTGACAGTTTCATTTACAACTTCACTTATGAACCAGTAAATATTCCTTTAGATATATCTCCAATCAAAATAAGAGTGTATTTTTGCAAAATGGCTGAACACAAATATATGCATTGCTTTATTCACACTCGAAAAAAGCAAGAAATAGATCAATATCCATTACCTCTTAAATGAATAAAGAAATGGTAACATAGGCTTAGTGCTTGTAGCACAGTGGTTATGGTGTCAGCCACATGCATTGAGGCCAGTGGGTTTAAACCCAGCCCAGACCAGCTAAACAACTGGGGAAACTTATTAAATGTAGAGTATCAATGTCTTTATATAGTGATCAAGAAAATGCCATGAAGGCTATCTGTAACAGTATGATCAAAACATTTCTGAATGTATATGAATCGTGCCTTATGATTGCACCAATGTACAGAATTATGATTCAATAAAATTATAAAAAAAAAAAGAAAGAAAATTAAAAAAAAAAATTTAGCAAAACTAAAAGCTCGAGGATATGATGTCATGGCAAAAACCCAAAATGGTTCATCCCTAATGCTGGCACAAGCATGAATTGATACAGTCAGTCACTTTAAAGATGAATTTTGCAACCTGTTGCATACATACACATATGCAGAGAGGGGCTTGCTTGTACTATTATTCATTAAATTTCAAAAATGATAAGTAACACATTGTGTTATATTCATACACCAATTATTGCACAATACATATATTCCATTTAACTAGTAGAAAGTCAATTGGAGAGATACATTTTAAAAACACTTCCATTTAATATCAAACATTAAATTATATATATAATTTACATGTAGATTATATATATAATTTATAATTTATACATATATCTATATATAATTTTATATATATAGTGCAGATACTTATGTATATATTTATACAGAGGAGGCAGGACCAAAAAGGAAGAAGAACATCAAAACATCATCTGTTACCCTCACGTTGTTCCCTTATAACATTAAAATGAACTGGAAGATTCAGGTAAGATAGTAGCAGTGGTTACAGCATACCTTTTGGGCATTCCTTACATAAAACAGAAAGAACAATTTGATAGGAAAATCAAAATCACATGAGGAGCATGTAAACCCAATATCAGTGAAGAGTTATCCTCACCAGCCTCAAGTATAAAGGAGTGAGGAGACCCTACCACCAGCCACATGCTGATGCTGTGTGCCATCAGCACATGTGCAGAGAGATGGTGGAAAGCAACGCCACATCAGAGACCTGGAAACAGAACCCCATGTAGTGGTCAGGTGTTTACTAGAAGTGAATTTGGAAACCGCAGAGAATTGTCAGACGCTTTGCCCACACTAATAATGAGTGGAATATAGAGTCTCTGAAACCTGTTGAACTCTTAAAGCTGAAATCTAGCACGTCTGCCTTTACCATTTTTGGAGGGGTGTGGAGCATGTCCACTTGAAGAGTATCTGCTGAAGTGGAATAAAAAGTTAGCGTGATGACAATAATGGAGTTAGAAAAAGAAGACGTGGGAAATTGTAAGGAAGAGAAGCAGAGCCAGGGAATCTCAGAAAACAACTCATCACTTTTTTTTTAACATGACATTAAACAATAAGAAATTCAGCATATTTAGATAAAATATTCAAAGGAAATTTTTTGGAAATTTACATCAACACAAAAATAAGCAACGGAAATGCATTGAGATCAAATCGCACACACAAAAACTTAGCATACCATTACAAAGTGAGCTAAAACAACAGTTAAAAAAAGGACACAAATCACCAAAAATACGAATTAGATTAGAAACATTCAGAAAAGGAGTTAAAGAACTCAAAAGAATGAATAAAATTTCATTTAAAAATAAATAAAACCTAAAAGAAGTGTCAAGAGGCAACCCCCCCCAAAAAAAAACAAGAACAAAACAAATAACTAACCAACCAACCAACCAACATAACAAAACCACCAACAATACTTCAATACAAACAGAGGTCAAAATGATGTAAATTCTTACAATCAAAAAGGATTTGAGCAGCACATAATGGATTTGAGAAAAAGCAACAGACATAGAAAGAAAATTTAACAAGTGTATAATAAGTGCTCCTGAAGAAGAAATTCAAAAGAAGGGAATCAGTTATTTAAAACTATAATTCAATAAAAGTCTTCTAGAAAAAAGATTTGAAATTACATATTGAAAAAGTGCACTGTGCAACTGAGAATATCAACTCAGAACTATAAAGCACAAAGATATATTCTAGTAAAATTACTGTACTTCAAAGAAAAGAAAACAAATCTTTGGGTCCTGAGAAGGGAAGAAAGCATGTGGCTTATAAAGAGAGAAAAATTAGATTATCATTATACTTCTTGGCAGCAACACTTTCTTCCAGAATAAAATGCAGAGCTTACTGAAAAAATGCAAGTAAAGAAAATGTGAGCCAACATTCCTATATCCAGCAAAATTAGCTTCCAAGTACAAAGAGCACAAACTCTTATTATGAGGAAAAAACTTGTGAAATATTGTCCCCATGAGCCCTATCTAAGAAATATACTAGAGAGGCACTTGCAGAGTCCTGTTTTTACCCAGGTTTTAAATCAAGGCACAGAACTTGTGTGAGGTAGGTGATAAGTTACTTGTGCAAGATACACCTAATTCTATTGTGCACATATAGTCTCTTAACCAGTTCCCTATCTTTCTAGTAAAAATATTGGCATGCCCAAACAAAATAGCCGTACAGAAAAATGTTTAATAGTTTCTCTTTGCCAACGAAATTACACATAAACTCCACTCTTGTATTCAAAATTCACTGTGATATTTTCAATCCACATTTTTAGCTTTTCTGTATTTTTCCAAACAATTTTAACATCTCTGTTCCTCTTTAACAACAAACAACAAAGCAACAGACCCCAGGAGATTCTCTTTCAGCGTTAGGAAGTAAATCCTGGGCCAAAAACCATTATACTGAGATGGACGCCAAAATTCATAAAGGGGATAAGATACCATTAATAGTACTAATCCTTCGCATTCCTAACGTTCTCATTCATACCTACTCGTTAGCATTCCTAACGTTCTCATTCATATGATGCTTTCTTGCAGGACTAAAAGACAAATATAGATAGTTGTTTACAAAGTTCATGTTGTTTTAATAGAGACATCTTAAGGATATGAATAAAGCAGGATTGTAATATACAAGGTGTGTACTTCTGTCTCTTGTAATACGATCCTTAGAGCAGCAGCACCTGGGAGCAGGTAAAAAATGACCCACCTTGGCCCTCCAGGATCATAGTCTAGTATTAACAAGAGCTCCAAGTAATTAGTATCTTTAAGGAAGTTTGAGAAGCTCTGACACCAGATCAAACACTCTGTGGTTTATTTAGGTTATTTATATTTAGTGACTACTTAATTTTCTGGTCAATAATTTGAATAACAATTACTTATAGGTAGAGAATTCATTAAAGACACAATAACTAAGAAAATGTGGCTCGGCGCCTATGGCTTATCCGGCTAAGGCACCAGCCACATACACCTGAGCTGGCGGGTTCGAATCCAGCCCGGGCCCGCCAAGCAACAATGACGGCTGCAACCAAAAAATGGCCGGGCGTTGGGAGGCAGAGGCAAGAGACTCACTTGAGCCCAGGAATTGGAGGTTGCTGTGAGCTGTGATGCCATGGCACTCTATCCAGGGTGACAGCTTGAGGCTCTGTCTCAAAAAAAAAAAGAAAATGCAGTAAAGGCTTTGTTAACCAATTTGATGAAAATATTTCAAATTGCATATAAAACCAGCACATTGTACCCATAATTGCATTAATGTACACAGCTATGATTTAAAAAATAAATAAATAAATACAATGGAAAACACTTCTGATAATAAAGGTTCCGGCATTCAGAAATAGATGTAGAAGGTGACTTTGGGTAAATTATGAACTAATCTAGACTCCCAGTAACTGTTGTTAGGTACAGCCCTGCCTCTCCACACGAAAGCGTCCAGATTTCAGGCTGCTGTCATCTGAACTGTGTGGATTACCAGAGTCCAGACCTTTCAAAGACCAACTGTTGTTTCAAATGGACTTCATAGCTCAATTTAATTTTAGTTCAACTTCGGTTTTTAACTTAGCACCAGGAATAGAAACCAGGAAGGAAAAAACAGTCAGTTTTGCCTCAAACTGGACAGCCTATACGTGGAAGTGTCACGTCGTTTGTCAGATCCAATAGGGAGGTCCCAAACGTGGGGGATCCCTGATC
>CAUYON010150199.1:0-44274 GCA_963573935.1 Arctocebus calabarensis
GCCCCCGATAAGTAGCACACTGCTGCCTTTTACTGTCACCCTTGTGTGCTGGTCCCTCATACCAGGGTATAGATTAGGCCGTCAGTAGCAGATGGTTTGTTGCTGGTTTCATTAGCAATTAGCAGTCTATGACACTATAACCTGTCAAAGAACTTCATTGTCCTAGAAACTGGGACATCTGAAATTATAACATTCCCAATTCCATAGATGTACAATCCTCTTTATAATCACCAAGTAAGGGCCAGCTACTCATTAGGACCTTAGGAATTTATTCCTTCCTCTATTTTTTTTTTTTTTTTTTTGGAAATAAAGTCTCATTCTCTTTCTCTAGGCTAGTGTGCTGTGGCATTGTACCTCACAGCAACCTCAAACTCCAGGGCTCGAGCAATTCTCTTGCCTCAGCCTCCCAAATAGCTGGCACTACAGGCATGCACCACAATGCCAGGCTAGTTTTCCTACTTTTAGTGGAGACGGGATCTTGCTATTGCTCAGGATGCTTTCAAACCCCTGAGCTCAAACAATCCACCCACCTTGGCCACTCAGAGTGCTAGGATTACAGACATGAGCCACTGTACCCAGCCCCCTCCTCTAATTTTTATAATCACCTTATGAGGTGGCTAGTATCGTCCTTATTTTAAAGACAAGGTAAACTATTTCACATTCTGAGTCTCACTTCGCTCTCTTTAAAATTGGCCTGAATCTGAGAATAGTAGAACTGAGTTTGAAGTCTAGGCCTCTCCCAGCTAAACTTGACCACACTATGAAACATAACCTGGCCATCATGGTCAGAGCAAAGACAGCATCTTTGGGGCAACTGCAAGGATAGAGCCATTTGTTAAACTTTGCTCCCAGGATTCTTGTCAATTTCAGAATAACTTGAATGGAGATTTTGATCTTTAGGAAATTGATGGGCCCAGGCAGGTCTTGAGTATGTGGTAATGATGATGATGCTGATGATAATAACTATAACAACAACAGTAATATTAAAGGCCAGCATTTATTGAGTGCCTACTGTGTACTGACAGTGCACTAAATGAGGTGCTTTTTTTTTTTGTATACTCCTCATCAAAGTCCTGGGATACAATTTCTAAAGCAACCCTCATTTTACAGTTGAGGAAACTGAGCACAGTAGTAAAGGCTTTGGGACACAACTGATTCCAGAACTCTTGGCCTTTGCCTTCTCTGCCCGTTGGTAAGACTGTGACTGTGGACACTGAGGGCGAGGACCCCTAACCATTTAGGATGTCTCACTTTCCAAGGTAGAAAAAAGCAGAATGTGGCAGAAGAAAGAACACCAAGCAGGACTCTCGGGAGCCTATGCCTAGCTGATGGATGACCTTGGACAGCTCCCACTCTTCCCCTCAGTTTCCTCAACTGTAAAAGGGGGAAGGTTGAATGAAAGGGGTCCTTTGTCTGTGGGCCACACTACCTGCCTGTGCTGAGTCTGTTCCTCTTGCTCTCCTCTTGACTAGGGTTAGAGCCCACCCAAGCAGAGCGACCATAATCCTCAGACACCCACAAAACCAAGCTCAGAGTTGAGCCATTTATCTCTCTATTTCCAGATATCTCAGATTTTCCATCAACAGCCTGAGTGACCTTGGAAAACCACAATATTACAAAATAGCATTGCTGCCACTGTTTCATGTTTGATAGTAGCTACTGTTAATCTCCTATAATGTCAGGCCTTTGTGAAGCAGTTCTAATGCATTATCTCATGCAATACTCTTAATCATCCCATGAAATAAACTTTACTATTCGCTTTTCCTTGAAAAAACTTGCATCAAATAAGTTAGCCAAGCTCCCCCATTGGGAAATACATGAGCTGAAACCAGAACCCAGCTATCTCTTGCAAGAGTATATAGTATACCCATTCCCACTTCATGAGTCAGAACCAAGCCTCATCTTCCCCACTTATGAATGACAATAAACATACTCACCTGAACAGCTTTTGTAAGGATGCAAAGGGGTTTTGTGTGCACTTTGCCTGCCTCAGTGCCAGGATTCAGTAGTTACTTCTTGAAGGGTATTTTGCTGCTATTTTAAGATCTGGGAAAATAAAATTGGCTGATTCTTTTTCAGCCATTTAGCTTCATGCACATATGTTCAGTATCTCAAAACAGTGCTTCTCAAAGTTTAACATGCTCAATAATCACCTGAAGATCTGATTAAAATGCAGGTTCTGATTCAGAGCTAAGGTCAGGCCTGAAACGTGTGTGTTCTAACCAGTTTCCAGGGGTGGCAATACCATTAGTCCAAGGACCACACTTTGAGGTGCAAGGTCTTAGAAGAGCTCTTCTGCCCCCATGTCAGAAAGTTTTTAGTGAGGGTAGCTGCTCCCAGAGTCTTTTAAAGGCCCGGCCATGTCATATGCACATGTACACACACACACACACACACACACACACACACACAGAAGGTGTGGAGGGGAGTGGAAAGTGTGGTGGAGGACCTAGGAGATTATAAATCTGTGGGTTTAAGCAAAATGAGGCTGAAGAGAATTGAATCAGGCTAATTAGCCAGGCATGGGCGATGGTGATTATTTCTCAAGGACATATAAGTGACAGAAATCCCACCTCCAGGCCCAATTACCATGTCATCAAGCACTAGGAACTGCCTTCTGGATTTCTGTGCTTGGCATAAAAGACACGGCCACCTCCACCCCACCCACCCATCAGGAGTACTTGCAAGTTCCCCAGAGCAGAGAGGCTGGCACGGGCAGGAGCGAGGGAGGCCCTGCCTTAAACTTCTCAAGGTTATCCAGTCCTTCCCTCAGTCTGTCTACCACCACGCCCCTATACAAACGTACTTCTTGCACTATTTGGCATAAACCAAAGACCTGAAAACGTATTTTAATCAGGTGCATTCAGCCTTGCCTCAGCACCTGGTCATCAACATCCATCATCATTATCATCCTCGCCATCTCTGTTGTTGATGGAGCTGCCAGTACACACTAGGTGCCTTACGTTTGTGTGATTTCTAATCTCTTGTTAACTCCCCATAGATACAATTATTCCCATTTCATAGAATGAAAATAAGGCTCAGAGAGCCATTTCATCAAGGCACACAGCAGCCTCACTAGAATTTGCACCCCGCTCTGCCTCCCCTACGAACCCATGCAGTGGGAGGGGCGGGCCAAGCAGCACACTGTGCAGGCTCCTGGTGTCTGCACTCAGACACTTGGCACTGTGCGATCTTGGACATATTACCTCACTTTCTAAGCCCGTCTGCCCTGTCTGGGAAAGTGAGTGTAATAACAATTGTACCAACCTCATAGGGTTGTTGTGAACATTTTCTGCAATCGTGAATATAAAACACTTAGCATGTAGCCTGGAATGCAGCCTGCAGTGCTCAATAAGGTGAGTGAGAATTAGCACTGCAGTTTCCTTACCACACAGTGACTCTCAGAAGGCGACCCTGTGTTGCTCTGGTTCAGAAGAAACCTGGTTACCGTGCCAAGCCGCATTCTCTCCCTGCCCTCTGAGAAACCTCTCCCTGGCCCCTTAGCTGTGACAGAACGTGAGTTAAACCAGACAGACAGGGCCCCTGCCTTCCAGCTGCTGGAGACAAGTCCTGAGGCTCTGGTATCTCAGAGAGTCCTCAGCAGAGGCTGCCCTGTGCCCAAGGCCCCGAGCCCTTGGCAGCGCCATGGCAGCCAGGAAGCCCCAGTTCCATTCCATTACAGGCCCTGGCAGCAGCAGAATAGGGAAAAGGGTTTTCTCAGGCAGACGGCTACCAGGTGGTAGGGCAGTGGCGGGCTCCCATGATCACCCCACCTGGCCTGTGCCTAAGGCCCTGTTCCCAGGGCCCAGAAACAAAGATAGCAAACACTTCTTCAGACCCCACACTACCAGACCCTGCAAGGGACTGCTTGCCAAGCCATGGGTACAGATCTGGCCATCAGTCCCAGAGGAGAAGCAGGAGCCAGAGGGCCAAGAGGAATAGGGCTGCTCCCTGGGATACCAGGTCTTCCAGTCTCTGCCCTGGGGCCACCTGCCTCGTGCCCTAACCCTGGCCATTCATCCTGCCTGACTTGCTTCTTCCCGTGAACCTGAAAAGGCTGCCCCCTTCTCAGCTCGCATGTCCCCTTCCCCAGTGTACAGCTCCAAATGAACTCCATCCCTTCCCAAACTTTCTATCACGGGGTCTCAACCAGCCCTAATGTGGGACTCACCTGCAGATCTTGAGAATAAACACCAATGCCTGGACCCACTCCAAACTAATCAAGGGTCAATCTCTGGGGGCTGCCACTGTGAAGGAGACAAGGTCTGCTGGCCATACATCAGCCTTAGTCCACCCTGCTCGAGCCATGGATTATAGTTAATCTTCAAGGAGGCTAACAGCGAGGTCATCTGCTAGCCTTCTGTGTGCTGGGTGGGTGCCTTAGTCTGCTTATGTTGCTGTAAATGAATCCACAAGGCTGAGTAATTTACAAAGAAAAGAGGTTTGTTTGGCTCATGGTTCTGCAGGCTGTACAAGAAGCATGGCACCAGCATCTGAGTCCAGGGAAGGCCTCAAAAAGCTTCCCCTCGTGGTGGAAGGTGAAGGGGAGCAGCGTCACATGGCAGGACAGAAAGCAGGGAGCCAGGATAGGTGCTGGGCTGTTCTCATCAATGAGCTCTTTTGGGAACTAATAGAGTGAGAGCTCACTCGTTCCTCAAGGAGGACAGCACCAAGCCATTCATGAGAGATCTGGCCCCATGACCCAAATACCTCCCACAAGGCCCCACCTCCACCATGGGGGACTAAATTTCAAAAATGAGATTTGGAGGGGACAACTGTATACAGACTACATCAGTGGGATAAAATGAAACCTCGAGTTCAATTCTCATTGCAACCCCATGAAGTAGACTTAGAGAGGTCAGGAGGTTTTTACAAGGTCATGGTCAACCAACTCAAAAGAGAGGGAACTAGAATGTGAAATCAGGTTTGCCTGAGTCCGAAGCCCATGCTCCTGCCTGCAGTTTGGGATAGAGGAGGGTGTGAATTCTGAGAAGTAGTAGGGCTAGAACCAGAAACCTCAAGTTCTCAGCAGTCCTTGCCATCTCACTTTGGGGTGACTAAAGATAAGGCTCCCTTTGGCTTGGCCTGATTTACACAGCAGACTTGTCCTAGGGCCTCTTCCTAGCCACCTCCCAGTTTTCATCGCAGGCACTCCTGGGGTCTCCTTGGCCATGGCAGCCAACGAAGGCCTCCCTAACCAGGCCCTTTTCCCTCTTCTGCTCCTCAGGGCAAGGACTGCACCGTGCCCATCAACACCTGCATCCAGAACCCCTGTCAGCACGGAGGCACCTGTCACCTGAGTGACAGCCACAAAGATGGGTTCAGGTAACAGTTCACCCCAGCTATCACCTCAGAGGGCTTCACGGCAAGACTCCCCAGGGCAGGCTGAGGAAGCAGAGCTGCGTCCATTGGGGGCTGCTCTCTGCCATATAGCCCCTTAGGAGCATGACCTCTGCTGGGAAGTACGATTGGATTTCCTTTACAAGTAGAGAAATTGAAGCTTCAGAAGGATAAATCCTTTGCCCCGAGTTACACAGTAAGAATCGGCGCAGGGATTTGAATCCAGACACCAACCTCCCGTCTCCTCCAAGGGAGGCTGCAGCAGCTAGCTAAAGTCAGAGAAGGACGGAGTGCTGGTGCAGAGACTGCCAGCCCAGTGCTCCACCACTCTTTTTCATGTTATAAATAACGACAATAGTAGATGACATTGATTCCATGCTCACTAGGTGCAGGTACTGACTAGTCAAGCCTCACCTGATTTAAATCCTCTGACATCCCTAACAGGTGGGTATTGTATTACCCCCACTGAACAGATGAAGAAATTGAGGTGCAGGGATTGTTTGGCTCTAGGTTACATATGCTGACACTCATTCCTGGATCTTCCAGCCCCCCTGCCCCCTCCCCCATGTAGATTTCAGGAGAACAGAGGACAGAAGCCATTTAAGCTTTTCTCATCCCTGTCCTCAGCCCAAACCTCAGGCCCATTTCTGCTTCGCACCTTCCCCAGAAAGTTTCAGATGCCAAGTTTCCTGGCCTTTGGTCCTGTCAAGAGCAGACTGTTGGGAGCAGGCTTCTTTGGCACCTCTAATGAGCTAGTGGGATAGGTGGCAGCAACTCAGCAGTAAAGACTGGGGCCACCCAATGCCAAGCTCTGTGCCGACATCTTAGAGCTCAGGTTGCAAACAATTAATTATCAAAAGCACACCAGCCAGAGGCTGCTGTGTGGTCTGTGAAAGAAATCAAATTCTGGGCTCCCAGCTTCCCTCCCTGGGGAACCCAGCCAGCCCACATGTCCACCTGCCAAGCCAACCCCATCAAACTCTGACTCTTGAAAAGTACAATTCAAGGCAAAGTTCCTTTTCCTGCCTGGAGGCAGCCAAACCACCCACTCCTGCCCACTCAGGCAGAGCAGGGAAATCTATCTCACAGCAGTGGCCACAGAGGCCCAGCCAGGAAACACGCCTCCAGGGCTGAGAGCCTGGCTCTGCCCCACCCGAGTGGGGTAAGAGACAGTAGGGGATTGGGGCAGGGAAGAGCTTCCCCTGCTGGTGGTTGGGTTTCTCCCATCTCAGCCTGAGGTGCGAGGGAACAGAAGCATCTCCTTCCCATCCTCAGTCTTTAGGGAGTTTCAAATGAACTGGACATATTTTTAGAAAAAAAAATTTTTTTTTGAGACAGAGTCTTACTCCGTCACCCTGGGTAGAGTGCCATGGCATCATAGCTCACAGCATCTTCAAATTCTTGGGCTTAAGCAATCCTCTTGCCTCAGCTTCCCAAGTAGCTGAGACTACAGGCACCCACCACAACGGCCAGCTAGTTTTTTCTGGTTTTAGAGATGGTGTTTCTCTCTTGCTCAGGCTGGTCTTGAACTCTTGAGCTTAGACAATCTACCCATCTCAGCCTCCCAGATAACACAATTCTCCTCATCATCAGAATTCTGGAGCATCACCAGCCCCTTCCTGTAGGTGCTTCCCTAATCTTGCTTCATTGCCCGCTCACAAAAACAGCAAAGGCTGGTAGGGCTGACCACACAGGGGCCAGGAAAGAGACGGGACCTGTCGTAATCCCCACAGCTCACTCATTCCTCCACAGATCCCAAGGTTTCCCGGGAGGACTAGGAGACTTGAGCTTCCTCTCATGCTCTGTTCACTGCGTGCGAACACCTTGCTCCCCTCACCAGTCTCCACACCCCACCGTCAGGTAGTCCTGAGGCTCAGAGCAGCTAGTCATCAGGAAAACAAAGGGGCAACCCTTGAGTCTTAAGACTTTTGAAAACCTACCCGCTGCCTGGCTCTGAAAAAGTAGGCCTTTTTGATGAACTCCCCGGGTCTCTTAACAGAAAACAGTAAGAGCCCTCTTGCTGAGTACCTCATGGCTCAGACTCAAGAAGCCCCTGGCCTTTTGTAGCAAATGTGCAAGGTCTTCAAGCTTCAGAGGAAAGGCAACTGAGTAGGATTCTAGGACCCCAGAAATATCCTGTTAGTTTACTCTGCTTTACTTTTTGAGCTAAATCCCAAATCACAGCAGTCTCTGTAGGGGAGACCTGGATTTCCAGGTCAGAAGCCGGAGCAACTCCCATGGATGGAGTGTAAATACCTGCCAAGCAAGATCCATGGTTGTGTCTATTCAGACACTCACTTCCCACCCCTCCCCCGCCCTGCCATTATCTGTTCTGACTCATCCTGCCTGCCTGGTCCTAGGGACGTGATGGGGGGTGGGGTGCAGGCAGGGAAGTTGAGGGCTTTATCAAGGAGATTTAACACTCCAGAGACAAGTGACAGAAATGGGTCATGCTGCCTTTGGTGCTTGAAGCCAAGTTCACTCAAAAGCCTCATTCTTGGGGAGAGGGATCCTCTCCTCCCTCCATCCCCTCAGCCCCCAGAAGCGGGAGAGGGCTAAGAAGTGGTAGGGACACACAACAGGGAGAAGTGACATCCCTGAGAGTAGGTTAGGAGGTGGGGTGGTTTTGTAGAACTAAGGCAGACTAAGCACTTGTGAGTGTCTTCCATGCGCCATGTACCCTTCTGGGTGTTTTGCCTATATAATCTCATTTAATTTCCACAATCACCCAAGGCCAAAAGCAAGATAGCACCAGACCAGAATTCCTTCCCAGGAAACCTGGTGCAGAGTCCAGGATCTTGGCCACCGTGCCGTACTCCCCCCACCCCAACTCCTGGAGGTAGAAAGCCTGCCTTAGAGTGAAGAAATCACCTAAAGGAGGATGTTTATCATACGCTCTTTGTCTACAAAGAAAGGGAGGTTAGAAGACAGCTGAAGGAGTTTAAGCCATATCCAGAAAACCACTTCCAGCTGGGGAATGGGACAGGTGGCTTTGCTGGAGGGTCAGGCAGAGAGTGTCAACAGGAGATGGAGGGCTGGTTGACCTCTCAGGCTCCCAAGGATCTTCCTGCCAGGTCCCTAAGCCTTCATGTGTCCAAAGTGCTATCTCAGACGTCCATCCAGAGGAGAAACCTGGCTAATTGTATGCCTGCCCTTCCTCTCTGCCACCCGACCCACCCTGCTGCCTGCCTCCTGGCTCCCGTCCTCCCCATCACACATGTCCCCAAAGCTGCTCCTGCCCTCTGGGCTTTGAGGGGCAGCGGTGTGAGATCAACCCAGATGACTGTGAGGACAATGACTGTGAAAACAACGCCACCTGCGTGGATGGGATCAACAACTACGTGTGTGTCTGCCCACCCAACTACACAGGTGAGGATCTCGTGACACGCAAGCATCCACGTGTGGGGGGCGGGGTGGGGTTGTGAATAGTGCCATATTTTTAGCTTCTTCCAGGGGCCCCACCTGCCTTCTCCCTGTGGACAGAGGCTCAGATCCCAAGACCCTTCTGTGCTATGAGGAGCTGCCCAGAGTCCCTGTCTGTTAGCTTGCCTGTCCCTACCACTCCCCTGCCAGCAGCCACAAGATCACTAGCCCCTTCCCACAAGTCCCAGTCCCCAGAGCTTGCCAACATCCAGTCATTCAGTCAATGGCCATCCCTCCTTCAGGGACCCTAGAGACCCAATGGTGTTTGCAGCCAGCAGAGAGCCACTTGCATTGTGTTTATGCTTTGTTCAGGTCTAGGCAACTGTCTCTGGAAATCTGCATTTTCCAGATGCTGGGGATACAAAAATGAACAAGACATAGTTCCTTCTCATAAGAAGCTCAAAGTCGGGTAGAGGCAGACATGGGTTCTGTAACATGAGAACAGAACACCTGGAAGCCTGGGGGTGCAGGGGCGAGATCACAGAGGAGGAACGTAGCCCAGCTGGAGAGTACAGAAGTCTCCCTACAAAAGGTTATTCCTCAGAAAATCGTTCTGGCCACCCATTCCCAATACAACATACCTTTATTTCCTGCATTAACAGCTCCTAATAAAGACAGGTAAATATGCCATTAGATTGTGAAGCAAAACACCAGCAACTGGTGCAGACACAGCCTACTCTGTTAGGAAACCAATCTAAAGCGGCATATCCCAGACTGGAATTTCATAAATTTCATGAGTTATTTGAGAAAAAGGCCCCATGGGCAAAGAAGTTTGGGAAGTACTTCATATAATAATAACAACTCTGTTCTTGGTGCTCCATGATACAAATTACATAGTGGAGGTCCCAGAAATTCCTGCTTCAAAGAAGGCTGTAAGTTGGTTTAACCCAGCAGGTCCCAAACGTATTTTATCTTGGAGCTCCCTCTTACTCCTCTCTGGAATACCCTTACCAACTCAGAGACCTTCTGTGGCAGGGAACCTATTTTAGGAACTGCTAGCCTAAGGCAAGGAGAAAATAAGGATGGTGGCGGCTCAGGGTCCCCGGACCCACTGGAACCTGGCTTCTGTGTCAAAAGCAAAGTGGGAGGTGGGAACACAGGGAAGATGAAGAGAAGCAGTCCCAAGAGTTGCAGAGAAGGAAGCGGGGTGCCTCCTGTGGGCCCTCAGAGCCTGTGCCTTTCTCAAGCCTCCAGTCCAGTAGCCAAGTATCCCCAAGCACACTCTAGAGACTCTTAGTATGTGCCAAGAGTGGCCATGGCCACCTACTCTATTAGTTCTGGGCCTCTTGGGACCTCAGACAAGCCCTCGTGCTGAGAGTAAATTGGCACAGCGTCTGCCTCCTTTGTGCCCTGTATCTTCTAAGAATGGAGTTGCAGCCAAGAGTTGGATCAGCAGTGGGCAGTACTTACTGTAGGCAGGACACTGAATTAGCTGCTAGAGAGCCCAGGAAGTCTAAGGTATGTGCTCAGCTCACAAGGGGCTTCTGGCCTACCCGAAAGGAATCACTGTGTAAAGTTAAATCATTGGTCAGGTAGAATCTGCTTAATGCCAGAAGGGAGAGAGTAAAACTCCCAGCAGTAGAGGACAAGACAGAGGGGCTCAGAAAAGGTTTTGTGACAAAGGATGGGCTTCAGCTGGATTTACGGGAAGCAGAGGGGCAGAGGGGAGAGAGCTGGGGATACAATGGAGGAGAAGCCTTCCTGCCCCGCTGAGGCCCGCCTGGTGTCTGCAGCTAAGCAGGCCACACTTCTGATTTGTGGCACTTTGTTGCTGAGAGTGTGGAGCATGGTGGTTTCTCTGTCCCAGAGAACGGCCAAGTCCTACAAAGACACTTGTCTGCCTCTCCAGGTCTCTGCAGGTGACGAAGAGAGGAGGAGGATTATGAGAACAAGGTGCCCTCTGTGGTTCTGAGAATGTAGAGAGGAGAGGTTCACGGTCCCTTCCTAGGCCAGGGTAGGGGTCAGCTCGTCCCCAGCACAACAGCGAACAGACTCACCGGTTGTGTCTGTCATTCCTTTCTCCCCAGCCAGCCCTCCTGACTCCCTCTGCCCGTCCGCAGCCTTCTCCAGCTGCCCACAGCTTGGATCTTGCTCCATCTGGCTGGACTGGGTAGAATTTGAGAAAACTCACAACTCAGACATTAAAATCTGTTCTTGCCTCCCCCACATTCCTGAAGTACATTTCCAGCTGGCGTGAGGCTTATCTGCAAGGGCCATCCATGGGTATTTATGACCCATTAGGCGTTTTGTAGCACTTCAGAGGCAGAGTATCCAGAGACTAACACTTCAAATTCCTTTCATATTTCCTTCCCTGAAAAATCCAAAGGGCCTGCTTATCTATAGCAGTTGAACTCTGCAGCAAAGCCATGTCCGGAAGCCTGCCCTGACCTCCTGGGGGAGCGGCCTGTGGCTGCACTTGCAACTCTGTTTTGCATTGACTGCTCCCTTGTAGGTCTCCTGACTAGGCTGTGGGGGAGGACAGGTCTGGGTCACCACTGTGTCTCCAGCACCTGACTCCATGCCTGTCACTTTGAAGGTACTCAGTAACTAGGTATGGAATGAAAAATCAAATTAATAAGCTTAGCCCAAGGTCAGGGTCTGGCGTCCTGTGCTGTCAGCTGCAGGTGCCCCTTAAAGATCAAGTGAAACAGCCAAATGAAGGTTCTATGGCAATGCCCAGGAAAAATGCTGCCATCTCCCCACTATCAGTGCTGAGGGCAGCAGGCAGAGGCATAAGAGAAAGCCTCCTCAGAGAGAGAGAAGACCATGCCCCTGACCTCCTTGACCTCCTGGCCTCCTTCCTGACTCAGGCTAGATGAGTCTGATCTTCTGACCAGGGTGTCCCCTGAGGACCCTCTCTGAGGCCTGATACCTCTACCCCATCCCCACCAGGTGAGCTATGCGATGAGGTGATTGACCACTGTGTGCCTGAGATGAACCTCTGTCAGCATGAGGCCAAGTGCATCCCCCTGGACAGAGGATTCAGGTAAGGCTTGGCTTCGTGCCTCCAGCACAGAGTCCCTGAGAACTCTGCCTGCAGTGGAGGCTCTGGAGTGTGTGCCTGACTGTCTTTCTCCACCATGTGCTTTTCTGTATTGCTGAAGCTGTTCTATGTCTGTCTGTTTCTCCATGTGTGCTTTTGTCTCTTTGCAGTGTCTCTCTGTCTTGTACGTACATAGGTAGAGATCTACACATACAAATAAACATATATACCCCCTCTTTTTCCTCCCTCCCCCCTTCTTCTTATACCCCAGCATCTCTCTCCTTTCCAGAGCTAGAAAAGTAGAGCAATCCCACCAAGGAAGTAAAGCCCAAGGGTATTTGGTCACCTTCCCCATATGCAGCCTTCACAGTCTTCTCCCTATGCCCCATGGGTACAGCAAGTTTGCCAGCTGCTGTACACCTGTAGGGGTTGGAGGTAGGGGATAGGAGCATTGGTCCAGTGGCCATGGCCATTGGTGGAGCTGTCTCCATGGTGAGCAATAGAGCCAGTAGGAGCCAGGGAAGTGCGTGAGCACTTCCTAGAGTGGATAGAGAGGCTACCTCAGGAGAAGGCCATCTAGTTCTTGAGGCTGAGGACCAAAGGCACTCCTCGGAAATCTCTCCTGGGCTCTGTCCCACCCTCTTCCCTCCACCCTCCTTCATGAAAACTTATGCCATTGCCTCTTCTGGATATCTGGAGGCCTGGGAGCGAGAGGAAGATCCCAGAACTCTGTGGCCAAGAACACCCCCCCCATCCCTAGTGCCACCTTCTATACATGGCTGCCTCCCTCTCCTCCTCAGCAGGGTCTGTCCACATCCAGAAGGAAACCTCTAGCACCAAGGAGTCAGAGTTTGGGAAAACATGCAGAGCCCAAGATGCACCCTCAGCCACCTGAAACCACCCTGCAGAGCCTCCCCTAGGGGTGAGGGTCTTGGTTCTCAGCCTGAACACCTGTGCTGACAAGTCTGTGAAGAGAGCGCTGACCAGCCTATGGAGGGTAGAAGCTCTAGGTCTAGATGGGTTCAGAAGCTGTCATCACCCTGAGTCTGCCCTGTTCTCAGTCACAGGGCAGAGAGTTCTCACATCCTAAGGTGTATGAGACTGTAAGTCTATACTACAAAGCATAGGACTTCATTGAAACCCAGGATCTTAAGAAAGCTCAAGGCTGATGACATCATAAAATCACAGAATCTTAGGAATTTAGAATTGTGGACTATTAGAATTGTAGGATCTCTGAAACTTAGACTTCTAAACTCTTAGAATCCTAGAACCTAAGAAGCATGGGTTCTAACTGTTGCCCCACAATGCTATGAGATCATCAGATGCTTTTGATCCCTCTTCTTAAGGCCCTTGCCACAGAGCTAGGGGAGGAATGTTGGACATAGAGTGAACCTTTATAAAAAAGAATTTGGGGGGGCCCTGTGATTCTGGCTCTGAGTGTTGCTGGAGTTCTAAGGAAGGAGTAAGCTTCTGGAGCAGAGAAAGAAGCTTCCCTCCACCTTTAGAGGTGGCCCATGAAGGGGGCTGGGATTTAGATGGGCTGGGAGAAGGAAGGAGAGCCCACAGATGGGAGAAGAGTCCAGAGTAAGTAAAGGTGACATGGGGGACGTGAGCATGTCCTTTCTCATGTGTTCCATTTTTATTTTGACATTCCATGCCAAGAGCTCACCATCAGGGACAACAAAAGATGTGTATTAGAGCCTCTAGTTTTGCTGAGACCAAAGGAAGCATCGTGTACCCACCTCATTCCAGTGCACCTTATCTGCCCCCATCCTCCTCTGAGATGTGCCGGCTCTCAGGTTACCTGAGGGTGCAGCATGCCTTCCAGGACCACCTCCCCACCTAGGATTTGATCTCTTGGTACTGCTCTTTACCAAGTACTAGGTATTGTGAGGGAGCAGAGTGGAGTGAAGGGCCAGAGGGGAGGGAGGTGACCTGCAAACTTGAACCCAAAGCAGAGCACACTCAACTGGAAAGCAAAGTGCTTGTGTTGTACCCAGCAAGAAGCAGTCACTGGTGACCAGGGAATGGGAGCTATGAAGAATGAGGAGAATGGCCAGATGAGGAGGAAATAAATGGCCTCCGGGCTGAGTGGACAGCAAGCCCAGAGGATGCTGATTTGAAATAGCTCTGGTCAGAGGTGATCTAGGGCTCAAGTTTAGGATTAGAAGTACAAGACTTCTCATCATCCCTAATTATTAGAGAAATGCAAATCAAAACCACCCTAAGATACCATCTAACCCCAGTGAGAATGGCCCACATCACAAAATCTCAAAACTGCAGATGCTGGCGTGGATGTGGAGAGAAGGGAACACTTTTACATTGCTGGTGGGACTGCAAACTGATACAACCTTTTTGGAAGGAAGTATGGAGAACTCTCAAAGAATTCAAACTAGACCTCCCATTTGATCCTGCAATCCTTTTACTAGGCATCTACCCAGAAGGAAAAAAATCCTTTTATCATAAGGACACTTGCACTAGACTGTTTATTGCAGCTCAATTACAATCGCCAAAATGTGGAAACAGCCTAAATGCCCACCAACCCAGGAATGGATTAACAAGCTGTGGTACATGTACACTGTGGAATACTATTCAGCCATTAAAAAAGGAGACTTTACAGCCTTTGTATTAACCTGGATGGAAGTGGAACACATTATTCTTAGTAAAGCATCACAAGAATGGAGAAGCATGAATCCCATGTACTGAATTTTGATATGAGGACAATTAATGACATGGTGGGGGTGAGGGAAGGGGAGAGCAGAAAGGGAAGGGGGGGGTCTTGGTGTTTGCCACACCTTTTGAGGGCAAAACACGATTGTAAGAGAGACTTTACCTAACAAATGCAATCAATGTAACCTGTTTTCTTATACCCTCAATGAATCCCCAGCAATAAAATAAAATAAAAAAGAAATACAAGAGTTAAGGAAGCCAGGTTATTGTGATCCTCTGGCTCTTGTTCCTAGAAATGCACTCTCTATTATAACCAAGCCTCCTTGCATTCTAAGCCAATATAGGAAAGAAAGATACCAGTCTAGCTTTCATAATTTTAAGATATTTTATTTATACATAATGTCTCCAGGAGGCATTACCTTGGAGAGGGCTACAGGCCCACTCAGTAGTATTAGTTTTTATTAAAATGCACTTAAATAAAAAATGCCTTCTTCAGTGCAACATTTTGTCACATTATTTCCCTTGTCTCCCATCACCAAACAACTCTCATATCCCATGGCAGCCTATAGCAAGAGATTCGCAGTCAGGGCAAACTTTGCCCAAGCTGGAATTGTTTCTCCTGGGAGATCTTATGTGCTCTTCCAAGCAGATCTCAGTAATGTGGCCTATGAACACCAAAAATAATAACAAAAATAAAGATCATGATGATTAGCATGTACTAAGAACTGACTCTGTGTTGGGCATGGTCCATTATTCATAACAACTAATGATCTTAGAAAGTAGAAATTATTGTGCACATTCTCTGAGCCTTTGTGAGGTGAAGTAAGCCACTACATTTGCACATAGGGGTGGGTTGCAAATCAGTCTGGGCCTGATTTCTCAGCTAGTCCTGAGATGCCAAATGTCCTGGAACCAAAGATACCACTTGGTTACTCCCCCTCATGCAGAATCAATAATCTCAACACATTAAAATGCAGAAACCTTACACTTTTAGCTAGAAGGAAGATAAAGGTAAACATTTGAGAGCAATAGGGGATGTAGGTGGTATCCCGAGCTGCTTGTCTTTAGTTGATGAAGAAATGTTGTATAGATCTTTGGATCTATAGCTATTGGAAGTGAGGTCCATCAGGATCACCTGAGAGCTTGTTAGCAGTACTCATTCCTAGACACCCAACTCATACTCCTTGATTCAGAAGTTGCATTTTAACAAGATCCCTGGGTGTTCCATGCACGTTAAAGTTTGAGACCCCACTGGTGGCATTAAAAAGAAGAATGTAAACACATTTGCCTCTAGACTTATACTTAAACTGAAAATAAGGATATCTTCCCTTTCCTAATTCCCAATAAAAAAAACCTCATCCATAGCCTTGAGGTCTTAACTGGCTTAAAATGTTAGAAATTATTCTGTGAGTACTGAGCAGCTATGATTGCCCTGGAGAAAGTCAAATAGCTTCAGTTGCTCTGCAGGTACTTTTCAGAATTTGGGAGGCACAAGTACAAATGCCCACCAGGGCCAGGTTAACGCAGCAGCAGAGGTATGGCTGTGGGATGTGGGACAATCCCAATGTTTTTTTTAAAAAGATCTGGTTAGACTGCTACTGCTTCACTCTGGAAGGTATAGGTGTCTCTACTGCAGCCTCTGTCACCTTGTGACTTACAGGTATAGAAATATCTGTAAGGAGGATGCAGGGTCATCACAGAAGCCATAAAATGAATTACTAGCCTTTTGACAGTAAAGTTCAGTGAACCTAATCCCCATCTCTGCATACTGACTGCACAGTGACAGGAGGCCAGCCAGTAATAGCAAGAATTTTCATTCATTGATCCAAACATTCATTAGTATTCATTAGTGATTAGTGATTAGTGTACATTCTTAAACTATAGGGTATAAGTTATGGTGTCCAAGATGTAGCATTGTTAAGTCATAGCAACTTGTGATGTCTACATATTAAGCAGGTTCAAGACAATATTAACACAGCTCCTTACTAGCCACTCGCTGTAAGACAGGGGAGCTAGAGATCCAGCCACCTCTGCCTGGGGAAACTTACACAGGGACATCACTCCAAGAGCACAGTGAAGCAGTGGTAGACTCCAGGAGCCAGTAAACAGGTTTGGAGCGGAGGAGAGCTGACAAAGAAGATAAGCGCTTGTATACAAGCAGGGGCTGGCCAACCAGGCCTCATATGGTCTGAGAACAGGAAAGACCTGTCCTCTAGCTTATTGATTTTGGACTAAACAGCTCCAGTGAACAGTTTAAACTGCTTAAAGAAGTTAGGGGATTGAATACCAGGTAGGGTGGATCTCCCGTCAGCTTGACTGCTAACTGGGCACTGCCATTGAAGGACTGTCACACTGGAGGAACAGTTCACAGGGTTCTGGTGCAAGGCCAGCTCTGGCGCACTTGCTGAGCTTGGGCAATGATCCTTGGGGTGACCTGAGTGGACCCTGCACCCCTAGGAAGTCCCCATTGTTGTCAGGGGCACTGTTTGATGTGTTTCTGAAGGAAGCAAGCTAGAGTGTTAGGACCCCAATCACACCAGAACTAAATGCTGATGAAGCAAACAGGCCCTGCTTGAGGCCAAATAAGGCAGGAAGACAGGACCCAATCTCCTCTGTAACTAGAAAGTGGCTTCTGGCTTCCATTTCATGTGTGTTCTCTGACACCTAGCACTACAGCGCCACATGGTGTCCAGGCAATATATTGCAGTATATATGTATTTTTACACATAAGTATATTCCATTTTTTTGCTCCTTTTCACAATTGTTTTCTTAGTGGGTTTTTTTTTTTTTATCTTTTTTATTATTGTGGTTGTTGGTGTTTGGGGCTTTGTTTTTTCTGTCTGGTTGTATTTTTATTTTTTCATTTTTACTTTCTTCAAAAGTAAGGGCTCATCCATTTTAGTTTCAGTTTTTCAGCCCCTTTTATTATTTCTTCTTTTTTTACTTCACTCCTTCTTTCTCTCCTTTGGTAGAGATTTTTCTACTTTTCTCATCTTTTCTGCATAAATTTTTGATAAAACAACTAAGATATCACTTTTTTTCCTTTATTTTACAAACAAAATTTATATTTTTAATTTTCTTTATCTATTTTTATTTTTATTTTCTATTATTTTTATTCCTTTCCTCTGAGTTCTATGGGGTCATGAATTAGTATGGCTATGGAGTCACAGCATTAGTCTGGCTCAAGGAAATCACAGGCTCATGGTTTAGAGTGTCCTTCTAGCTTTGCCCTTTGGAAAGACAGTATTAGCAGGTTCCCACTGTGATATACTGCTAAGTATTTTTTCTTTTTCTTCTATGTTTGGCAGAAGTTGGGTCTTGCTTTTCCCCAGGCTGGTAAAGAGCTCTTAACTTCAAGGGACCCACCCAACCAGGCCCTCTAAAGGCCTTGATTTGTAGGTATGGTCATAGCACCCTGCCTAACACCACTGTTTCTCCTGTCACTCTCTTTCTCTCCTTCTGTCCTTCCTTCCTTCTCTTCTTTTCTTTCATCTCACCTACATTTTTTCTCTCTTTATCTCTCTTTTTTTTCTCCCTTCACACTCTTTACCTTCTCTTCCTTTTGGCCTTATTCCAAAGGCCACTTCAATACCTAAGCTCTGAGATGAGATAATTTAAAGCAGTGGTTCTCAACCTGAGGGTCGTGACCCCTTTGTAAAAATGAAACTACATCCTGCATATCAGATATTTACATTATGATTCATAACAGTAGCAAAATTACAGTTATGAAGTAGCAATGAAGATAATTTTATGGTTGGGGGTCACCACAACATGAGGAACTGTATTAAAGGGTCACGGCATTAGGAGGTATTAGGAAGGCTGAGAACCACTGATTTAAAGCAAAGAGGTATTGAGAAGGAAAAAGTAGGGGAAGGAAGTAAACAAGAAGAAAATACACATGAGGAGGAACCAACAAAAAAAATCTGGCAATATGAAAAGCCCAAACAGAGCAAACCCCACACACACACACACAAGGGACCATGAGGCAGCAACTGCAGATGACTTCACCTATAAAGAATTAATGGAAATGACATGACAGGAATTTAAAATATGGATGGTAAAGCCAATAAAGGGAACTGATGAGAAAGCAGAAAAACAGAACTAAAAATGGATGAAAGATTTGAAGAATATAGAAAAGATATGTCAAAGCTTAAGGAATTGAAGAAGCCAATCAGCAAATTTAAAGATGCAGTAGAAAGTGTCAATAACAGATTAGACCATGTAGAAGAAAATAATTCAGAGCTAGAAGATAAAGTTCAGGTGCTAACTCAGGTAGTTAAAGAGGAAGAAGAGAAGAGAAAGAAAACAGAATATTTGCTTAGAGAATTATGGGATTTCACAAAGTGTTCGAACATACAAATTATAGGTTCCCTGAAGGGAAAGAAGACCATTCCAAAGGAATGGAAACCCTACTGGAGGATATCATAATCACCAAAGATTCTGACACAGTCTTTTGAAACAGATATGGGACACTGGGTCATCTCAGCACAAACAGAGCATTTCCAGGACACATTGTAATTAACCTGTCCAAAGTCAAGAGGAAAGAAAAAATTCCTCAAGCAGCCAGTAGCAAGCACCTGTTAACCTACAGGGTCAGCTCCATCGGTGTGATAGCAGACTTTTTTAGCTAAAATTCTCCAAGACAGAAGAGAATAGTCATCTACCTTTAACCTCCCTAAATAAGGCAATTAGCCCAGGATTCTTATATCCTCCTAACCTTAGCTTCAAAATTCTTGGAGAAATCAAATCCTTTACTGATATGCAAACACTGAGGAAATTTGCCACAACAAGGCCAGCTAAGGAAATACTTAGACCTATTCTCCATACTGACCATCACAATGGAACACTAATAAATCAAACACTCAGAAACTAAAGGGCAGAGCCCAACTACTACAGTGGCACAAAAGCTAAAACTAAGCAATGGTCTTTCACAAAATAAAATTAATAGAACTCAACCATACTTAGCACTTCTCTCAATAAATGTTAATGGCTTGAATTCTCCACTGAATAGGCACAGGCTGGCCAATTGGATAAAAAAGCACAAGCCATTCCTGTGTTGTCTCCAAGAAACACACATAGCTTGAAAGACAAAACAAGACTCAGGATTGGAAAACAATATTTCAGGTAAATGAAAATCAGAAGAAAGGAGGAGTTGCAATCCTGTTTTTAGATCCAAGTGGATTTAAAGTAACTAAAGTTAAGAAAGCTAAAGATGGTCATTTCATCCTGGTTGAGGGAACAGCACAACAAGAGGACATTTCAATTCTAAATATGTATGCACCCAACCTAAATGCTCCCAGATTTATGAAACAGAACTTGATTAGTCTGAGCAATATGATATCCCATAACACCATAATAGCTGGGGATGTTAACACCCTGACAGAACTGGAGAGATCCTCCAAACAGAAACTAAACAAAGATGCAAGGGACTTAAATGTGCCCATAGAACAAATGGGCTTAACAGACATATACAGAACACACCATCTCAAAGCTAAGGAATATACATTCTTCTTGACAGCCCAAAGAACATATTCCAAAATAAATTATATCCCAGGATACAAATAAAACCTCAATGAAATTAAAATAATTGAAATTATACTTTGTATCTTCTCAGACCACAAGACAGTGAAGATGGAACTCAACTCCAACAAAAACTGTCATCCCCACACAAAGGCATGGAAATTAAACAACCTTATGCTGAATTACAGTTGGGTCAAGAATGAAATAAAGGAGAAAATTTTTCAAACATAACAACAATGAAGCTTCAAGTTACTAAAACCTGTGATATACTGCAAAAGCAGTCCTCAGAGGGAAATTTATCTCATTAGATACTCACATATGAAAAACAGAACTAGAACACATCAACAACCTAATGAATCATCTGAAGGAAATGGAAAAGGAAGAGAAATCTCATCCCAAATCTAAGAGAAGAAAAGAAATAACCAAAATTAAATCAGAAATAAATGAAATTGAAAACAAAAGAATCATTCAGAAAATTAATGGGGAAAAAGTTGGTTCATTGAAAAGATAAACAAAATTGACAAACCTTTAGCCAGATTAACTAGAAACAGGAAAATTAAATCTCTAAGAACCTCAATCAGAAACAATAAAAGGGAAATAAAAGATATCACATTTGACAGTGTGGAGGAAATGGACCAATACCTGGAATCACATCCTGTCCCTAGACTTAACTAAGAAAAAAATAAATCTCTTGAACAGACCAATATCAAGCACTGAGGTCAAAGAAACAATAAAAAATCTTCCAACAAAGACAGCCCTGGAGTAGATGGCTTCACACCAGAATTCTATCAAACCTTCAAAGAAAAGCTGGTACCTCTACTGCAAAACCTATTCCAAAACATTGAGAAGGAAGGAACCTTACCCAACACATTCTGTGAAGCAAACATCACCCTGATACCAAAACCAGAAAAGGATCCAACTAAAAATGAGAATACAAACCAATTTCACTAATAAATATAGATGCAAAAATACTCAATAAAATATTAGCCGATAAACTACAGCTACACATTAAAAAATTGTACATCACAATCAAGTAGGCTTCATCCCAGGTGTGCAAGGGTAGTTAACATGCATAAATCTACAAATGTAATTCTGTAATTCACCATATAAATACAAGCAAAAACAGAGACCATATGATCCTCTCAATAGATACAGAAAAAGCACTTGACAAAAATCAGCTAACAAGAACATTTAAGAATATAGGCAGAGGTGGCACTTTTCTAGACTGACTGAAGCCATCTCTGACAAACCCATAGCTAATATCATACAGAATGGAGTAAAACGGAAAGATTTTCTACTTAGAACCAGAACCAGAGAAGGATTTCCTCTACTATTCAACTTAGTGCTGGAAGTTCTAGCCTATGCAACCAGGCAAGAGAAGGATATAAAGGGCATCCAAATGGAGGCAGAGGAGGTCAAACTCTCGCTGTTTGCTGATTATATGATCCTATACTTAGAGAATCCAGGGACTCAACCACAAGACTCCTGGAAGTGATTGAGAAATACAATAATGTCTCAGGGTATAAAATCAGTGTCCACAAATCAGTTGCCTTTGTATATAGCAATAATAGCCAAGTTGAGTAACTAATAAAAGACAGTTACCTTCACAGTAGCTTCAAAGAAAATGAAATACCTAGGAATATACCTAACAAAAGAGGTGAAGGACCTCTACAAAGAGAATTATGAAACTCTAAGAAAAACAACAAAAGACATTAACAAATGGAAGAATATACCATGCTCTTGGCTGGGAAGAATCAACATTGTTAAAATATGTATACTATCCAAAGCAATCTATAGATTTAATGCAATCCCCTTTAAAATACCAACATCATACTTTGAAGAACTAGAAAAATACTCCTTTGTTTCATATGACACCAGAAAAAAACTCTGTATAGCCAAGGCAATTTTTAGTAATCAAAACAAATCCAGAGGCATCATTCTTCCAGACTTTAGGCTATATTACAAGTCCCTAATGATCAAAACTGCATGGTATTGGCACAAAAATAGAGACATAGACATATGGAACCAAATAAAAAAACAAGAGACAAAACCAGTCTCTTATAGCCATCTGATCCTTGATAAACCAAACAAAAGCATAAACTGGGGAAAAGACTCCCTATTCAATAAATGGTTCTGGGAAAACTGGATAACCACATGTAAGACTGAAACTGGACCTACACCTTTCACCACTTATAAAAATTGACTAAAGATGGATAAAAGATTTAAACCTAAGACATGAAATAATAACAGTCCTAAACAAAGTGTGGGAAAAACTCTTGAGGATGTTAGCCTGGGGAAAGATTTTATGGAGAAGACTTCAGTAGCAATTGCAACAACAACAAAAATAAACAAATGGGATCTAATTAAACTGAAAAGCTTCTACATAGCTAAGAACACAAGAATTAAAGCAAATAGACAATCTTCAGAATGGGAAAAAATATTTGCATGTTGCTAATCTGAAAGGCTTGATAACTAAGATCTACAGAGGACTCAAATCAATTAACAAATAAAGTCCCAACAATCCCATAAATCACTGGTCAAGAGATATGAACAGAACCTTCTCTGAGGAAGACAGACGAATGGCTAACAAACACATGAAAAAATGCTCATCATTCCTAGTCATCAGAGAAATGCAAATCAAAACCACCCTGAGATATCACCTAACTCCAGTAAGATTAGTCAACATCACAAAGTCCCAAAGTTGCAGATGCTGGGATGGATGTGGAAAGTGGATCACTTTACACTGTTGGTGGGACTGTACACTCATATAGCCTCTTTGGAAAAAAGTATGGAGAATCCTTAAAGAACTCAAATTAGACTTCCCATTTGACTTCATAGTCCCACTACTAGGCATACCCAGAAGAAAAAAAAAAATCATTTTATCATAAAGACATTGGCACTGGATTGTTTATTGCAGTTCAATTTACAAACACCAAGATGTTGAAACAACCTAAATGCCCATCAGCTCAGGAATGGATTAACAAACTATAGTATATGTATAGCATGGAATACTATTCAGCCATAGAAAAGATGGAGACTTTACAAGTTTACACACATTGTTCTTGGTTAAGTATGACAAGAATGGAAAAGCAAATGTCCAACATACTCACTACTAATATGAAGCCAGTGGATGATCTAATATACACCCACATAGGATTAAAATTCAATTCATTTCAAGTTGGGAGGAGAAAGAGTGGGTGAGGGCTGGGGGGGAATTGGTGTGCCCCACTTAATGAGCACATTATGTAGGGGTATAATAATATAATACCCCTTATACCCCATAATGTAGGGGTATAAGGCCCATATTTTGGGTGCGGGACATAACTATTAAGATGGACTCTACCTATCAAATTCAAATATCATGACCTAGTTGTTTGTACCTTCACATTAACCTGAAATAAAAAATAAAATAAAATAAAGACTGTGGCTGAATGTGGGTTGTGATGTTTAAGTTTGCAAATTCCAGCACAATGGTGCATTACATGTTCAATTTTGCCAGTCAGATAGCTAAAAATAAATCGGTCAGATCTTACTAGATTACGCAGTTTTGAGCACAGGCCCAGTAAATACCCAGATTCTGGAACTTGCCCTCCTCAGGGGCACCCTAGCCTCTCAGTGTCTCACCTAGCCATAAATCTATAGCCTGCATCATGCTGTGCCCACCCCTGTGATGCTAGGACCCACCTGTGGATTTCACCCACTCCTATCTACTCATAAAGAAGAGGGAGGACCGTCCCTTTTCTTGAATTCCTCCCCAGTCAGGCTTCTTCTGAGACAACCTAAGCATTCAGAGCTCTGGCTCCCCGCTCCACACACCCCCGACCTGTGCCACCTCCTGCCTATGCCACCTGCTCCTCTGACTTGGATAGGCTGTGGCTATTATTTTTACTCTGCCCAGCAGAATTCAGCTGGTAGCCTCAGAGAGGCACACAGGCTTTTCTGGAGGCAGAAGAGCCAGTAAGCTTATGATTCAGCCCCTTGCCACCCATAGGTCTGTTTCTGTCCTGGGATTTTGATTTAGTGTCACCAGACAGAGGAGCTCAGAGATGTGTGTTTCTGGCCCACACACTCAGGGAGGCCAGGTTTCAGCCAGAACAGTTTTCTCTGGCTAGATTTCAAGCCTGGGCTAGTAGGGATAGGAACGGAGCTGCTGACACATTGCTCTTCAGGGAGGGGCTGGATCAGCGTGCAGGGCCTGGGCTGGGACAGCCAGCTCCCATCTTCCTGCCTGGGGAATATGAGCCATTTATTAAGGCATAAGAACTGTGCCCTTCTTATCCCAGTCCAAATCTCTGGGGGAAATGAATAGGCAATAAAACAAAATCAAGGGGGTGCAAACAGCATCATTTTCCTCTTCATCGTCATTACCATCTTCTACATATCATATTGACTGTTTACTCAATGTTTATCCAGTGCACTCTACAGAGCATATCATTTCATTTTTAAAGCAACCATATGGGGCAGACTTTATTTATCATTAATAGCATTTCAAGATGCAACTGAAACACTCTCCAGGTAATGAGTGACTGATCCACTTAGAATAGTAACCGACACAGTAGGCAGAAACTATAAATATTATCACTCAGTGGGGGCCTGGGGGGTGCTGGCAGAGCTCTCTGTGCTCTGCTTTTTCCTTGTGTGAAGGAGAAGACCCTCCCTTCCTGGGTGGATTCCCTCAGTGAAAGATGCTTGGCACAGTGGCATGGCACAGTGCCATGTAGAAAGTCATAGATCCAGCCTGAAAACAGGACTGCCCCACACAACACACAAACACACACTCACACACGCACATGCCATGGAGAAGCACTGACTTCAGGGACCAACTGTGGGCTGCCAGGGGAATGTGATGTGCAGCCAGGCTTTGCAGCGCCTAAAGAATTTAGATAGAAGAGAGAGGGTGGTGCCACCTGCTGGGGTGGGGTGTGGGGGCATGAGTATGACCACTGGCAGCTGGCCCACCCTGAGGAACAGCCTCTCTCTGCCTGTGTTCCAGGTGTGAATGTGTCCCTGGCTACAGCGGGAAGCTCTGTGAGACAGACAATGATGACTGCGTGGCCCACAAGTGCCGCCATGGGGCCCAGTGCGCAGATGCGGTCAATGGCTACACATGCACCTGCCCCCAGGGCTTCAGGTATGGCCGAGGGCACCCCAGGAGGAAGACAGCCTGGGGCAGGGGACAGGGGGTGGGACCGTTGGGCTTTAGCAGCGGGATAGACACCCAAGCCCAGGCAGCCCCAGCCCTGATGTAGGCAGCAACTTCATTCCTCCCGGTCCTTTTCAGCCCTTACAGTGCAGAGCGGGTGTTGTTAGTACCATTTTGAGATTGAGAGAAGAGCTACCCAGGGCAACTCCATATGGAAGTTGGACTCAGGTCCCAGCTCGTGTGATGTCAAGCCTGGGTGTGATTTCTCCTAATGGAAGATGCCACCATTTGGAAGTCCAGCTTGTAGGGCAGGAGCAGCCATGTGACTATTGGCCAGAATCTCCTTTCTAGGCTAGAGAACATGAACATTATGCTGCCCCAGTGGCAGAAAGATGGGGGTCATTGGGAGAGTCTGGGGTCAGCCTCTGGAGTCAGTGAAGCCAGAAGGGAGCATGGCCAGGAGTTAGGACATGTTTGTGCGGTTCGTGGGAGAAGGGCAGTTGGAGGGAGGTAAGGATCCCCCTCCAGGAGGGTCAGACTGGGGACAGTTCTGGGTATACCAGTACTCAGCAGATGGCATAAATGCAAGATGTGCCTGGAAGGAACCTTGGAATTTTCAATGTTGGTGTTTTCTAAAGCCTGATTAATACTCGGTGCATCTGGGGAGTTGTGGAAACATAAAGTCCTGAGCCCCATGAATTAAAATTGAGGGTTGGGTAACAGGGGCTAGGAGTTTGCCCTTTTATAAAAATTGTGAGAAAATATACACAACATAAAATTTACCATCTTACCCCTTTTTTAAGGATGCTGTTCAATAATATTAAGTGCATTCAGAGTGGTTGTGCAGCCATCCATCTCCAGAGCTTTTCATTTTGTGAAACTGAAACTCTGTACCCATTACACAAGGACTCCCCGTTCCCTTTCTACAGGCTCTGATAAATTCTATTTTACTTTTATCTCTAAAACTTCTACTATTCTAGGTACCTCCTGTAAGTAGAATCATACAGTACTTGTCCTTTGTGACTGACTTATTTCACTTAGCATGATGTTCTCAGGTCCATCTGTGTTACAGCATGTGTCAGAATTTCCTTCCTTTTTAAGGCTGAATAATAGTTCCATTGGATGGGCATATACATTTGGTTTATTCATTCATCTGAACGTGGATTGGAATCTGCGCTTCTAACAAATTTGCCCCAGGTAATTCTGATGACACTAAAATTTGAGGACCTGTACTCTCTAGTTCAGCTCTGTTATTTTATTAATACTTTTTTTCCTTAAACATGGGGTCTCACTGTGTTGCCCAGGCTGAACTCAAACTCTTGGGTTCAAGTGATCTTCCTGAGTAACTGTAACTGCAGGTGCTCAGCCATGCCTGGCCCAACTCCATTATTTTAAAAATGGAAAGACCTAGACTCAGAGAAGGAAGAGGACTTGCTGCTGTCAGTGGCAGGGCTGAATGAGACCCTAGAACTAATTTCAGGTCCCATGTCACTCCAGCTCTCTGTCAAAGGTTCTTTGGCCTAAATAAATAAGCGTGAATCCTCTCGGCTGTTCTCCCATCCTCCCTCCCCGATTCTTCACCCTTCTTCCAGTGGACTCTTCTGCGAGAACCCCCCACCCATGGTCCTGCTGCAGACCAGCCCCTGCGACCAGTACGAGTGCCAGAACGGGGCCCAGTGCATCGTGGTGCAGCAGGAACCCACCTGCCGCTGTCCCCCAGGTTTCGCCGGCCCCAGGTGTGAGAAGCTCATCACTGTCAACTTTGTGGGCAAGGACTCCTATGTGGAACTGGCCTCCGCCAAGGTCCGGCCCCAGGCCAACATCTCCCTGCAGGTGTGCTCCCCCACCCCACCCTGCCTTTCAAAGGACCTCTGCATGCCCCCAAGCTCTGATTGGCCAGAGAATAGCTGAGTCCCACTCTTGTCGATGACCAAGGACAACACTCAGCTTGAGGGCATGTGGACCAGCTCTGTCCAAAGAGTTCTATAGATAACTGCTGACCAGCCCCAGAGGTACAAACAAGCAGAACATTTTTGGGGAACAGAAAATGAGCATGAACTGAGTAATTTTCTAAATGTTTCTAGTCAGGATAATATGGACCTGATGACGTTTACTCCTCACTGCATTTCTGGGCAACATAATATTATTCTAGGGCTTGAGGGAATGACAGGAAATGTGTATGATGGAGAAAGAGCAGGCCACTGACAGTAGGCTTGCTATGGAGGAGGACCCCAAGACACAACTAGAGGGTGTGGGCCAGCCAGTGGGCTGGACACTTCTCAATGCTGCTAAGCACTAACTGAGGCTTTGCCCTTCTTTGGGTTATGGCCACCTTATGCCAGGTTTAATCTGGAGCTTATGGAGAGACTACTCAGCCAAGACCTGTTGAGCACCTATGCCTGGTAGGCACTGTTCTGGGCACTGGGGTTACAGAAACGCGCAAGTTCAAACTGCTTCCTCCTATGGGGATTACAGCCCAGGGGACAGGCCTCTGTCGCACAAATGAGAAGGAAGCTCTGCTTGCCATCACCCCTCCTGCCTTCCTCTCTCGGCCCCACCCAGCCAGGGACCTATTATTGGGTCCCAGCTAGCCAGGGTACACCCAGGGCCCCCAGCATCTTGATATCCTACCACACCTACCTGCTTCACTGCCTGTTCTCAGGCCAGACATCTGGCACTGGGAGCCCATGGACCCATCTGAGAACCTCATCCCAGCAGCCAGGTGACTAGCAAATGAGTGCCTTCTGGGTAGCCTCTTCTGAAACCAGTGTACCTCGGCGCTGGCAATTCTTTAAAATTACCTGCAGAACTTTTTAAACTGTCTTCACCTGTGTCCTATCCCTGAGGAATTCATGTGGACTTGGTCTGGGGTCTGGGGTGTATTTTTTTATTTTTGAGACAGAGTTTTGCAATATCACCCAGGCTAGAGTGCCACGGCCTCAGGCTAGCTCACAGCAGCCTCAAACTCCTAGGTTCAAGTAATCCTCAGCCTCCGGAGTAGCTGGGACTACAGGTGTACACCATGATGCCTAGTTTTTATTTTTAGTAAAGACAGGGTCTTACTTTTGCTCAGGCTGATCTCAAACTCCTGAGCTCAAGCAGCCTCCCAGAGTGCTAGGATTACAGACATGAGCCACTGTGCCCAGCCCAAACAATGGAATTTTTAAAAAATTCCCCAAATGATTCTTAGTAAAGTGCTTAATTCATTGTAAACAGTGAATTAGATGGATGAATTAGTGTTTTGTTGATAACTGTTATACAGAGAGACTGAGGCCCCAGGAGCAGGGACTTGTGTAGGACTACAGTGTCCTCCTGTGGGAGAGGGCAGATTAGCACTTGGGCCTCCTGACACCGAAATCTGGGAACTTAATGGTGCTTAGTAGGCACTCAGTAAGCATCTGTGGAAGTGGTGTGCGGAGTCGGCGTTTACTGGGGCAGAGTCCTGTGAGGGGATCAACGGAGGTTTGGCCTCAGGTAAGCCCTGACACATGTCCTGGTTACTCTCTCCAGGTGGCCACTGACAAGGACAATGGCATCCTTCTCTACAAGGGAGACAATGACCCCCTGGCGCTGGAGCTGTACCAGGGCCACGTGAGACTGGTCTATGACAGCCTGAGCTCCCCTCCAACCACAGTATACAGGTGAGGACCTCCCTCCCTGCCCGCCTACCTCTCCTGCCTCCACGTCTTCCTGCCATTTGGCCCTGCAAGAAGATGCCAGGTGACTCCGGTGTCCCTTCTAGCCCCCATTTCTCCCCAAACACACACGCACACACTTCCTCCTTGCACAGAGGGCAGGGGTCAGGGGATGTTGGAGAAGTGGCAGGAGAGGACAGCAGGCCCTCCGGAATGGGGGGTGGCAGGAAGATGACACCTCATCACCATAAGACAAATGACCAGCCGACTACTGCGCATGGAGCTGGGTGCTGCATTGGGGACGAAGCTGCTTAATGAGATGCCCTTTTCAAAATGTCATCCTAATCTTTTATTAGTTTAAGAAAGACAACAGGGGACGATTAGCATGCCACTCAAGGGGGAGAACTGGAGAGCACTGAGGAAGCAGAACTGCTCCTTAGGTGACTTTCAGACTGTTAGCAAGAGCAGTTTCTCCTGGACTTCAGACTTTGCAAGAGTCACCCTGAATTGTGTATGATCTGATCCTTGTGGCAGCTGTGCTGTTACTTCATCTGCCACCTCACATCAGCTTCCAACCTGCTCTCTTTTTGAATTTAGCCTCTTCTCAAATAATATCATCTGGAGACTCACAAGTATGCTAGTTTCATACATTAGATTTTTCCCCCACTTCTCAGTAAAATAAATACTAAATAACTATTAAAACAGTTTATTTATGAATATTTTTATAGTAGTTATAAAATATACTAAATTTTAGAAATGCCTGTCTGTGTTACACCTAAAATGGTGTGGAACCACCAGTGGACCAGGAGCTAATGCCAGGGAAGCCATGGCACCACAGAAGGCCACACTTTGACCTTTGGAAGCAAGAGCATATTTCATGCAGATTGAGGAACAGCAGCGATTTTCAGACCTTTTTATCCCCATTAACTAAATCCTTTATTCCATCAAAATTGTATATTGAACTTAAGAATATTAAATGCACAGAGGCAAAACTGCCCCGCAAGGTTGGAGGGAACAAAGTCGGTCTTTTTGTGCCTCGGTTTCCCCCCCGTATACTGTGGGTAATAGCAGGACGTACTTCTAGAGCATTCTTTGAGGACTGACATGATATTTAAGAAAGTACTTGACAAATTGAGCCTTTATATGGGCACATTGAGGATAGGTGAAAGCCAGGCTCTTACAAACTGTTGGTCCCTGTCCTGAGTACGGGACCTTCTCCAGGCCAAGCCCAGACTTTCTTTTAGGCTGATGTTAGCTGTTGGGAGTGGCGACTTGGTAAAGGGTTGATGCTGGTGGGAGGAATTTGGGAGCCCTGTGCTGTCCTGCAGTTCCTGTCAAGTAATCATGAGGTGTCACAGGTGGCCCTGGGGAGATGCCACACTCTGTCTTAGCCATGGGAGAGGACCAAATGAGGGATGCCTGGGTCCTCATACTGAGCCTGTGACAGATCTTTAGTGCCTTTCATTCAGCTCAAAGTCTCCAGAAGTCCCATATTAAGAATGGTTTTGCTTCACATACTTTCCTCCAAGGCAGCCCTGTTTCTGCCCTGGTAGTGTGCGTTCTCTCACTCACCAAACCTGTCAGGCACCTTGTCTGGGCCGGGTGCAGGGGACGCAGAGTTAAACACAGACCACACATAAAGCAAGCAGTGGTTACACAGCAGAAGAAAGCAGTTCTCACTGGAGATGCTGGAGATGCGCTGTGAGCACACTGAAGCTGGAGCAAGTATTTTTGTTTGGAGGACCAGGGAAGGCTCCCTAGTGGAAGAGGCAGTGTTTGAGCTGAGGCTTGACCTGTGATGTACGAGTGTTTCCACAGCTGAGCAGTGAGGCAGCCCCAGGGAGGAGAGCCTACCAGCATGCCTGGAGGCCATGCTGAGGGTGGGAGGCTTAGCAGACAGCATGGGCTGAGCTGACCGGCAACTGAGGTGGGTCAGGAGGCCATTCCAGACAAAACATGAGATCTCCTCATCATCACTCCGGCGACCTCTAGCTACTCAGGAAGACGCCCTCGGCCTCAGGGCCACGTCATGGGTCCAAATCAAAGCTCGTTGGTTGGGGATGTTGCCAGCCTGCAGCCTTCTGCCTGCCGAGGCCCACTGAGGCCTGCCAAGGCCACTGAGCAGCCCGCAGAGTGAGGAGAAGCCGTCTGGTTCCAGCAGAGATTTACGGGCTGGATTCTGTGGCCTCCCTCCTGTCTGTGTCTGACTTTGTTCCTCTGCCCAGCTACAGTCACAGATAGTGATGACGGCACCTCAGGATTCCACTCCAGGCCCCAGGGAAAATACACAAAATAGCCCGCCTGAGCCCCCGGGGCCCTTGTCCCAGAATGGGGACAGACTTCACTATTCCTTGGGACTGAGGCTTGTCAAAGGCCAGTCTCGCCTGCCAGCAAGGCAAAGGCGCCACATAGGCAACAGATGTGGGTAGTGGGCTGAGGGGTGGTGGGGCCTGTGGTAGCCTAAGGGTACAGGCCCCACCAAAGGAGCAGCAGACCTCAGCTCCAGCTCCACACACTGCCATATGGGAATGCAGGTTATCAAGAGAAGCTGGAGGTTTGGGGTTTCTATGTGAAATATCTGCTTTTAAATGTTGGCCATTTTCAAACATCACTTGGGAGCTCTGTTTAGCACAGTGCATGCTTCCTGAGTCTTAATTACCACAATCCTGTCCACTGCCAAGGTCTTTGTGCGTGTGATCCTCTCCACAGGCCCCAAAGAGGCATCATCACTCCTATTTTAGGGATGAGAAGCCTGATGCTGCTTGAAGCCAGGAAGTGGCCAAGCTAGGATTTAAATCCAGGTCAGGCTTCCACCAAAACCGGCTCTCCCACCGTGCTGGCTCTGGGGCATGAAGGCCAGGCCAGGAGAGAGTGGAGGCCGCTCCACCCACCTTGCTGCGGAGTAAGGGTTGCTGCAATGAAGGGTGAGCGCTCAGCCTGCTCAGCTGCGGCCAGAGAGCCCAGGCACTTGGTTCCTGTGAGGCTCTACCGCCACCTGGTGGTCCCCACGCAGCATCCAGGTGAGAGCGCCTCGCACCTGGAGCTCTCACCTGGCTGATGACTACCCCCGCAATTCCCTTTCCAGCTGCACGGCGTCCTGGGGCACAGGTGATTAGTCCTGTTTCCACTACTTGCACTTTAAGACTGGGCTGAGCACCTTAAATCTCTGAACTTTATGTCTCTTATTTCTAAAATGGAGAAAAAAATTGTGCCTCTCACCTGGGGGTTTTGAGAGTTAAATAAGAGGATGCTTAGCATAAGGTAGCTCAGTGCCTGGTCCCTGCTAACTCGTGTCTACCACTGTTATTAAAGGGAAAAGCAGATCAAGGGCCACAGACCACTCTGGCCAAGGCCTGTGGTCACACCTACCCCAGGCAGGATACCCACAACACACTCGTCCTACTACTTGGTTTGGTCTGACCCAGTGGCAAATGAGGAAGACTCTCAGAGCCCCCTCTTTCCTCTGAAGTCCCTAAATATCTCTACAGGAGACTGATTGCTGGGGTTGGGACTACTGAATGAACATTTCTTTTAGAGTGAACACAGGCAGTCATTTTTTCTACTTCCTTCTCTTCTTTTATAGCAGTAGAGCCATTTTCCCACTGACATTTTACTTCGAAGACTACAATTTTAAAAAAAAATCAAGAGGAAATAAAGCCATTCTAATTTAAGGATGGGGCTATTAAAAAAAAAAAAACAGAGCCTTCAGTGCTGCTCACCCTTAAACCTCCAGGAATCCACAGTTGGAAATGCACTGGCTTTAGGCTTTATTTGCTTTATTTCCAGAAAACCCTGGCTAAGATGTGCCACAAAGAGGCACCCGGTTGACCCATGAGCACCACTGGCATAGACAACATTATGGGAGGTTTGAATTTAGACTTAATCCTGACTTTTAACCTCAATTTTAGCACTTCCTAGCAGTGGGGCCTTGGTCAAGTTATTTAGATTCCTTCCCTATAAAACAGGCTCATAAGAGTGCCCTTCTCAGAGATGGCAGTGAGCCAGCAGAAGTATATAGCAGCTTAAAGCCCTGGGCAGCTATAAGGTTGAGAAGTCAGTAGACAGGCTTCTCAAGGACTCACTAATCTACTCCCCAACCCCAGTCCCTGCCACACCCAGCTCCCAGCCTAGCATAAGTGTCGGAGAGTCATCATTTCTATGTTTACTAAGCACTTGGTAGGTATGGGGGCCATGCATTGCCCATTAAAACCCAAGGTAAAGTGAGTATAAAATTCTTTGTAAAGAAGCAGAAATGGTGCTTATGGAAGTGATATGACTCGCCTAGGTTCCCTTATCTGGGGGACCCAGGACAATCAATACCAGATCTCTCACCTAGAGGAAGAGGCCTGCCTAGGGACTCTCCCAGGTTGTATCAAGCAAGGCCTTCCATGCACCCAGTCACTGGGGCACCGTGGTACTCTGCACTCTGTCTGGAGCAGGAGCCAGTGACTGCACAGTCCTCTCTGCTCCTGCCAAACTGCTGTTTGCCCCTGATTCCCAGCACCTAGGACAGTGTGGCCCAGAGCAGATGCTCAGTGGGTGGGTGTGTGGGTGCATGGATGAATGAATAGATAGAAGCTAGATGAATAAATAGGTGAGTAGGAGAGTAGGTGGATAAATGGGTGTTGCAAAGGTGGGTGATGGTTGGATGGATGTGGGATGGATAGGTCTGAATGGGTCCACTGTCCTCTGCCACCACTTTCTTCCATGGATCAGCATTAGAGGCAATGGTAGGTTCTTATTTATCTTATTTATCAGCAACACTAATAATAACTGCTCACATTTCCCTAGTAGTTTAGCCTACAGAGGATCACAGTAGAGATAGGGATATGTTGCCTGGTGTGGGGGTGCATGACTATAGTCCCAGTTGCTCAGGAGGAGCTCTCTGAGGACTAGGCTGAGCTGTGTTCTCATCCATTCAGGTATAGGTGGTAAATATGGAGGCTCCCTCTCTCCTTGAAATCTCCCTGGTCAACACCTGTTGGTTCTAAGCCCTCAGCAAGTGGCTGTCGGTACTATCAGAGGCAGCACCATAAGGTGAAGGTACAAGTTCACCATTTCTCATCCTAAATGCCTGAGACCAGAAGTGCTTCCGATTTTGGATTTGGGGATATTTACATTATACATACCAATTCAGCATCTCTGATATGAACATGCTCCAAACTGCATTTTCTTGGAGGGTCATGTTGGTACTCAAAATGTTTGGAATTGTGAAGCATTTCAGATTTTCAGACTAAGAAACCTATAGGTTTCAAGCAGGTTCCCTGCTCCATCACTTCTAAAGTGTGGGGCTTTGGGTAAATGACTTAACCTCCCTGAGCTTCCAGTTCCCCATTTCTATAGTGGGGATGACAAACTCACCTTGCCAGAATGGTACGAGGCATTATTTCCCCAAATGTGGTATGCACACCACTGGTGGTACATGAGATGAATTTAGGGGTGACAAACTATTGAAATTGTAACTATGAAAAAATGTATTTCATATATACTGGAAAACATATATTAAAAAATCACATCAAAATATTTTTTATTTCTTAGAACATTGATAACCTATGTCTTTACTGATATTTAAGTCTAAAATGGGAAAAATGGAAAAGAATGTGTTGAATGAGTAATGGTCTAGGTGGTATGCAGGCAGAGCAAAAATCAAGACGTGGTCTAAGGATGAACTCTTGAAATGATAGAAAAGAATGCAAATAACGATAACCAAATATAACACCTGATACTAGACTGGATCTTACACTGGTAGGAAATAAATGCTATAAAGGAAATTATTGGGTCCACTGAAAAATTAGAATACAGATGATAGACTAGACAAAAAATATACCAATGTTACTATACCAAAGTTGGTAACTGCTTTGCTTATGTTAGCATAAGCATACCCTATCCTTAGGAAATGCACACCAAGGTACTAGGGATAAAGTGCTAGGATATATGTAGCCTACTTTTAAATGGTTCAGAAAAATTCTGTGTGTATATGCATATACATACATTTATATGTGTGTGTGTGTATCATGGAGGGAGATAAATCATAAAGCAATGGGGATAATTGGAGAATCTGGGTACTGCAAAAATAACACTTACAGTTATTTTTGCAACTAATATAAGATTGAAGTTATGTGTTATTTCCAAATACAAAGTAAAACAAAATACAAGTGAAGCAGGTCAAATTCCTAGCCCAGTGTCCAGCCACGGAAGGCACTGAGTGAGCTCTCCAGCTCTCTCCCCTTCTCTCCTGCCCAGCGTGGAGACAGTGAATGATGGGCAATTTCACAGCGTGGAGCTGGTGATGTTAAACCAAACCCTGAACCTGGTGGTGGACAAAGGCGTGCCCAAGAGCCTCGGGAAGCTCCAGAAGCAGCCAGCAGTGAGCATCAACAGCCCCCTCTACCTTGGAGGTAATGCTTTCCTCCCCTATCACCCCAGGTCCACTACCAGGGACTCCTTGCCCTCCTCTCACTGCCCACTACCAAAGCTAGTCAGGGAAGGCTTCCTGGAGGAAGAGACAACCCAGGCAATCCTGAAAGTGTGAACAGGCATTAGCTATGGGGAAAAGATGACAATTTTGGACAGATGCTTGGAAGGGAGAGATTAGGACTCCTTCTGGGAAGCACAAGTTGTTTGGGGGGGTGAAGAAGGGAGGTGGGTGATGGAAGCAAGTCCAGGTTCTGCTGCTCTCTGGCAGATTCAAGTCACACTTCCTCTGCTCTGCCACCTCCTTGGACACCATGAGGTTCAGTTGATGAATGCAGAAGAACAAATTTGGGATTAAGATCAAAGGCCAAAAAAGGAAGTGCCCACCAGTTTGTCAGAATTTGGGCCTGAAATGTAGTTCCTGGGCCAATAGTTCTCAAGGGTTATATGTTTAAAAAAAAAAAAGCCACAATAGCCCCTTGTCAATACAGATTCCTGAGATGTCCACTCAGTCCGTGTCTAGAGGGCTACCATGTGCCCAGGAGTGTGCACTGTTAACAGGTGGTTCAGATGCAGGTGTCCAGGGAAGAATCCTGGCCCAAAGCAATCCCAGAAGGGCACAGACTTTGTGCGGAGGAAGATCTTGCCCCATCCCTTCTTCTGCCCCGGTTATAGTCAGAACAAAACCCGGTCCTCTGCTTTCAGCTTCCAGGCCAGTCCCAGGTTCCCAACTGTAGGCACTGGGCAGGGGGCGGTTCAGGAGGGGAGAGGAAACACTAAGCAGACCGCACTGGAAAGGGCAGGAGGTCTGAGAGTCTCCTGGAGACACTGCGGGGAGGGGTAGAGAGCACATCAAGCAGCAGAGTCCTCTAACAACCGTGAGCCTCAGTGTTCCGCTGCTCCTCCCCCAACCCCATCTTCTCTCTCGTGAGGCTCGGATCACAGGGCTGAAGGGGCCTGGTAGGGACGGGGTAATTGGGTGGACCAGCCCTCCTTGCCCAAGGGGGTAACCAGATGGTCTCATTTTTTCCTAGGAAAGCCCAAAATACAAATTTTTGTGGGATATTTTCTATATTTAAATATTGGCAACTAATTCAAGAGATTTGGGGGGATGTTTTTGTTGGCTTTTTGTGGGGGAGGGTTGAGATAGAGTCTCATTTGTTGCCCCAGGCTAGCAACCTTAAACTCCTGAGTTCAAGTGATCCTCTTGTCTCAGCCTCCCAAGTAGCTGGGACTAAAAGCACCTACCCCATTGCCCAGCTAGTTTTTCTGTTTTTAGTAGAGATAGAGTCTCACTCTTGCTCAGGCTGGTCTCAAACGCCTGAGCTCAGCAGTCCACCCATCTCTGCCTCCCAGAGTGCTGGGATCACCGGCATGAGCCATGGCATCAGGCCTGAATTCAAGTTTTTTAAAGCGTCTCAATGTAGAACCAAGGATGCATGTCCTAGTGTGGAGAGGGCCCCAGGTTTGGGCTCATCACCTTGGTTTGAACGGCAGAGGCCCAGAGCTTCAGACACAGAAGCCTGGACTCATGCACAGCGCTCCTGCTCTGAGGACAGGGTTTCAGAGCAGGCAAGGGAAGGGTCTCTAGGCTGCTGTCCTGGCTCCCCCAACCCTGCAGGCATCCCCACCTCCACGGGCCTCTCCGCCCTGCGCCAGGGCACCGACCGGCCGCTGGGTGGCTTCCACGGCTGCATCCACGAAGTGCGCATTAACAATGAGCTGCAGGACTTCAAGGCCCTTCCGCCACAGTCCCTGGGAGTCTCACCGGGCTGCAAGTCCTGCACCGTGTGCAAGCACGGCCTGTGCCGCTCCGTGGAGAAGGACAGTGTGGTGTGTGAGTGCCACCCCGGCTGGACCGGCCCACTGTGTGATCAGGAGGTCCAGGACCCCTGCCTTGGCCACAGGTCAGTGTCCCAAAGAGCTGCCCCTTGGTCCCCCCCAGTGTGGCTGACAAGTGGGCAGTGGCAGATGCCAGAGGGATCGTGGTCAGGTTGCAGAAAGAATGTATATGAGTGCTTAAAGCCTCTAGGGCAGTGATTTCCAACCTCTTTTATCTCACAGCACTCTTGAACTCAGCTAAACTTCCACAGCACACTTCAATTATATTGATCAAAACAAGAGTAAAAAATAGAATATATGTACTATGCTATGAACTTCTTTTGAAAATAATTAATGATCTTTAAAATTTTTCGTGACACATCAGTTGAAAATCACTGCTCTAGAGGGAGAGATTTCACATCCTGGCAGAGGGATTGACAAGAGAGGCCTTTGTTTGAACACCTGTCTCTGACCAGCATAAAAGGATTTGTTCTGTAAAATTTGGATTCCATCCAAACACCTCACTTAAGGACCTAGCAGGCCACAGATTCCCCACCCTGCCTTAGACCCCATCCAAAGCCACAGTGAGGTTCATGCTGCCCCTGTGGGAATTAGGGAAAGGCACCCCTTGGGGTGGCCTTACCTTGGCAAGTGCAATAAGGGTGAATTTCAGCCCTAACTTGACTACAGTGCCCTGTGCCAGACACCAAGGGTGTATGACCACGTACAGCCAAACCACGCTTAATAGTTTCATCAACTGTTCATTCAATAACATTTATTGAGAGCCTACTATGTGCCAGGCCTTATGTTAAATATAGAGTTCCAGTGTTAAGAGATCTGTCTCCACCAAAAATACTACTGGAGCCAAGACCGGAAATTTGGGTGGCTGAACAAGTTGGGAACTGATACTGTGCATCGGCAGTGAGGGCCAGTTATAGGGGATTTGAGCGTCCCATGTTGCTCTTGAGTATGTGAATGTGTGTGTGGTTATAATTAATATGAATCCTGGCTTTGTCATCCCAATGGGGTGAAAAGGCATCATGATTAACAATGTAGGCAGTACCATCAGTTTTTCCACGGGTGAGATGTGCATAAAACTATCACCTGTACAGGAGCAGCAGAAGAGGGGTTGTTATAAAAATTAAGGGTGACGCTACGTAGAAAGCACTTAACACAATGCCTGGCACATAGCGAGTGCTACCTGCTGGTGGTGGTCATAGTGGTAGTCAATAACAGTGGTGTTTTTATCATCACAAAGGTAGAGCAATGAAAACACGAGTGCGTGCTTAGATTCTTCCAAGGCATGATTTGCCACTTGGCCATGTGAGTTCAGGTGTATAAGACAGCAAGTGGGCAGTGAACATTGGATGATGCTCACAAGCTTCCAGCTGCTTGGCCACTGAGGCAGGGTGTTTAAGAAAAGACAGATGGTCAGCCACTGGTCTAGCAGAGGACAGGTCAGGAGATGGAGAAGGCTGGTTGGGCTATCCCAGGTCCCCAGCCTAGGTGGATAGAGGAAGCCTCTGGCAGCATTAGGTCTGATCTCATTCCCTTCTCATACTCCCCTCTTCCCCCAGCTGCAGCCATGGGAAATGTGTGGCAACTGGGACCTCGTACGTGTGCAAGTGTGCCGAGGGCTATGGAGGGGACTTATGTGACCACAAGAACGATTCCTCCAATGCCTGCTCAGCCTTCAAATGTCACCATGGGCAGTGTCGCGTCTCAGACCGTGGGGACCCCTACTGCCTGTGCCAGCCTGGCTTTAGTGGGGAGCACTGCCAACAAGGTAAGTCTGCTGAGTGCATGAGGAGAAGGCCTGGGAAGAAAACTGGGTCAGAGTTGTACTCCACATGCAGACAGCCTATGCTCTAGTTCTGGCTGTGGCATCTAGAGGCTGCATGTCCTTGGTTTGGTCACTTTCTGAGCTTTAACTTTCTCATCTTGAAAATGGGGGCAACACTCTACCTTCCTGTATCAGTTATCTATTGCTGCATAACAGGTTAGTTATGCAAACATAGCAGCTCTAAATCACAATAAACATTTTTTTAGCCCACATAGTTCTTATGGGTTGGGGACTCCAAAGTGCTTTGCTGGGGGCTTTCTAGGTTGCATTCAGGTAGGGCTATAGCTATCTGCAGGCTAACCCGAGGCAGCAGCATCTGCTCCCAATATGGTACACTCGTGTGGTGCTGGCAGGAGGCCCATATGAGTCCCTGCATGGACTGCTCAAGGATTGTCAAGACAGCACAGCTGGCTTCCTTCAGTGGACACTTCAAGATAGCACAAGGAGGAAGCATGATGTTTTATAGACCTTGAACATCAATCACACCAGCATCCCCAAACACCATATCTGTTACATGGGCTAAGCATGTCACTGAGAGAGGGGACTACATAGAGCACCGCAGGGGTGCCTGGGGCCATTCAGGAGGCTACCTACTACTACTCTGCCTTATTGTTGTAAGTACCTGGCATCCAGCACCATACTGAGAGTTTGGTAGCTGTCTACATTACAGTCGATTTTCATGAACAATCCAGGCAAAGATTTGTAAGAGGCAACGCTGTTGTAACAAAGGTGGCCAAGCTCTATCACTTAGTGAAGAGCATACTTTACTTCTCTGGTTCATTCAAAAGTGCAAATAACTCATAGCACTTACTGCATAGTTTTTAAAGAAGAGAAGTCCTAGTAATGTGAACTTCTTGACCGTTCATAAGTGAGTGACAAATGACTCACAAAAGATACAGCTAATACAAAAAATACTTGTTTCACCTTTGAATTAATTGTAAGTGTTGAAAATGATCATCAGTGGACCTCTTTTAGGGAGGAAGCAGGACCCATCGAGATGGTTCTTGTCTCTTGGCTGCTGTTCTCCAGCTGTTGACCCTGGAGATCCCTTCAAAACTGATTCATGCCCCAGTCATGCAGGGTGGCCCCCTGACCAGCACTACTAACAGTCACCTGGGAGTTCTTAGAACTGCAAACCCTCCAGCCCCTCCCAGGCCTTCTGATCTTCTGAGTCAGAACCTGCATTTTGACACAAAGCCCAGCAATTCACATGTGAACCAGCATTGCAGATGTGGTGCCAGATTCTTCCTCCAACCCTCCTGCTACTATTAGGTCAGCAACAGTTCCTTGGTCTGATCTATTCTCAGAAACAGACTACTTATCTGAGTGAATAGCCCCTTTATTGTATAATTTCAAGGTGAGCTCAAAACAGGAAAAAGTAAATTATACTAACATGAAAATAGTTCTGTCTCCCCGTGGAGTTTTTTCTCTTGTGAGGACACTGAGAAGTCTTCTTTCCGCCTGAATCCCAGGCAAGCCACCCCATCACTTGAGGACTCTTTCACATTTTATACCTAAAAGGAAATCATCTTATTAACGACAACTGCTCATTTTTCAATAATTTCTGACTTACCGAAATATTATCAGGACAGTATAAAAAACTCTGATATTGCCTTTACTCCAGTTGTGACCCTGTTGTCACCTTTGCACCTGCCCCTCCCTCCACATTACACACACATGCGCACACACCATTATCATTAGCCTCTTGCTCATCGGAGCCTTAGAGCCTCCTCATTAAGATCTGTATTAATCCTAACATAATTCACATTATGTCAACGTAAAACACCGAAAGCTTTAATATGCGTACAGTCTTTTCTCCTTCACAATCTCCTCTGATGCTCCTAACAGCCTGTGAGTTAGTTGGAAGGAAAGGTAAATGTGTTATTTTCCAGACATGGAAACTGAGGCTCAATGATGACAAGTGACCAAGAATGTGCAGCCGAGGACTGTGGCTTCAAGGCCACAGCTCCCTTCCTCAGTGCAGCGAGGACAGTACCGGGATCAAGATGAAGAGTTAGATCAGGATCAAGAGCTGCTAAGCAGATTAACCGGGGTCCCCTTTCCCTCCCTCCAGTTATTTCTAGGACTTCTGGGAAAGCTCCTCCCCAAAGCCTGTTGGCCTCCTTCACTGCTGCTGCTTACTCAGATCTCAACCGCAGCATCACTTTCCAGAGAAACCTCCCTGATGCCGAGTGTCTTCCCTATATGCTCTTATATGAACTTGCCTTTTCTTTGTAGCATCTACCTCAGTGTCTCATCACAAATACATTTGCTTAAATAATTATTTAACTCGCATCTAGATCAGTGATTTTCAACTAGTGTGCCATGGCAGGATCTTAGATGTGCCATGAAAATTTTCAAAGATGAATTAAATTATTTTTGAAAGAAGTTCAAAGCATAGTAAGTATATTTTTTTCTTTTTTTTTAATCAACATAAGTGCGCTATAGAAGTTTAACTATGGATTCAAGTGTGCCGTGAGATTTAAAAAAAAAAAAATTGCAAAACACCGGTCTAGAGTCCAGACCAAGGGAGACAGTCTACTGGGAGAGGTGGGGACTGGGGCACACGGGAACTCTTCGGCAATACCTGGCCCACTCAGCCTCAGCCCGTCTTTGCAATGCAGGTTCAGGAACCAGACCTCTAGTTTCCTAAGAAGCCAGAAACCCAAACCTAGATGAAATCTCCTGTCAGGGGAATTTCGTTTAGTTTTTAATCATGTGTAGGGCAATCGAAACTTGTGGGTCAGGCTTTAGTCCACAGTCTACCAGTTTGCCTCATCTGTTTGGATTTTAATTTTCTTGAGGACAGGAACAAAGTCTACTTGCATCACCATTACGTCCTCAGGCCTTAGTAAAGAGCCTTACCCAGAAAAGGCACCTAATATTTATGGATGGGTGGACGGGTAAGTTCTCCGTGGTCTTCAGCTCACAAGGGTGTCAGAACAGCCTACCTGGCTTCCGCTCCTGGACCCGACAGCCACCTATACTGCCTTGCACTGACGGTGCCCCTTCTGCCCTCTGCAGAGAATCCGTGCCTGGGGGAGGTGGTCCGAGAGGTGATCCGCCGCCAGAAAGGTTACGCGTCATGTGCCACAGCCTCCAAGGTGCCCATAATGGAATGTCGCGGGGGCTGCGGGCCTCAGTGCTGCCAGCCCACCCGCAGCAAGCGACGGAGATACGTCTTCCAGTGCACAGACGGCTCATCGTTCGTGGAAGAGGTGGAGAGACACTCAGAGTGCGGCTGCCGCTCGTGTTCCTGAGCCTCTGCCCACCACCCCTCAGACTCCAGCTCGGTGGAGCTAGGACAGCCACGGGGGACAGCCCCCCGCCACCCCCTCACAACCCCTTGAAATGCAGAGTGAAGGAGATGAAGCCGGAGAGGAAACAGAAGAAGAGAATATTAAGTATATTGTAAAATAAACAAAAAATAGAACTTATTTTTATTATAAAAGTGATTATTTTCATCTTTTATTATATAAATCTATCACACCATCTGAGTATATGTACCATATAGTGAGTTATTTTTACCAAGTTTTGTTTTGTGTTGTGTATTTGTTGTGTTTTTATAAACGGCTGTTGAAAATCTTAAGAAAAAAAGACTAATAAAAATGTTTTAAGACAAAAGGATAAGAATAGAAAATGATAGCCTGTCTGAGGAAAGAGGAGGAAGTCTTCACGCTGATGAAACACTATCATGTTGGCAGAAACCAAGGCCTGCTAATTGAGCTCAGGACAAGGAAGGCTGACAGGGAGAGAGAGAAGGAAAAGATTTTTCTTTATTTCTTCTTGTTTTTAACTCCCTTTTCTTTTCTTCTTCCCTAAAAGCACCCAGCTTTTAAGAGTTCTGGCTGTCAATGCCCCAGATGCCCAGTTGTTTCAGGAGAAGCTGGCCCTGGCCTTCTTGAGTGAGTCTCACTGTGACCCAAACAATGGCTACTCCTGTGTGTCCCAGGGCCCCCGCAGGGTCTGAGCCCACTGGGAGACCTTTCTTTCCCTTTCCACTGGCCTTGCTTTCTATTTGAGGACTATCTGAGCTACAGGATTTTGGTACTGTTTTACCAGTTTTTAAAACAGCTGCTCTTTTCTTAACCCTCCCTAGGAGAGAGGGGCATGCTGTCTCCTCAGGCCACAAGCACTGGCCCCCTCCCTCCAGCCAGTTTCCCACTGGAGCTCAGTGCCAGGAGGGCAGGCAGCCAGGCCCACTGGGGGAAAGAAGGCTTTGGAAACAAGCCCACACACAGCTGCAAACATACCCTGCTGAAAGGTTCCTAGAGGTTCTCCCTTCAGGACTGACAGGCCTCTGACCCCTGAGCCTCCAGGCCACCATGAAATCAGAAAGTACCTCTTGCCCACTACCTTATCTATGCAAGCCCTGCCCCCTTGGAGAAGGTAGAGACAGTAGAACCCATTTCAGAGATAAGGAAACAGCCCCCCTCCACTCCCCCTCCTCACCCTTTCAAGCTCTGTACCTTGCCTTCACCATATTTCTCATAATTGGAAGACCCAAACCTAGATCCAGACTCAAAGCTCTAGATTTTATCTCCAGAATGGGTGAACACAGAAGATTTCACTTGTTTACATTCACCAGTGAAGTCCTACCAGAAAGGAAAGTGGATTTTTTTCCAGCTATTTTGTTTTCCTGTTCTTATTCTTGCCTGTTCATTCCTTATTCTCCCCTCTTCCCCCTAGTATCTGAAAGGATTCTTGAGGAAGGGTCTTAGGTATCTAGGGAATGTAAGCAAAGGCAGCCCTTCTGGCCCCTGCTCCAACTCCTGAAGGAAGCTCTGTCCCCCACCCTCATCTAACCCTCCCACCCCATCCGGTTAGTATGTATACCCCAGGGTCTCAGCCATTCACGCCAACTCCCTAGCTCACCATTCATCCCTCCTCTCCTTCCAGAAGCCTCCACTGCAGAAGTTTCAGAGAGAATTTGGAACCTAGTGGAGCCTCCAGCTCGGGCATTCCCCAGAGGAGCCTAGTTGTTCTGTGAGGACCAAAGGTAGCCAAAGACTCAAGGAATAAAGATGGGAGAGAGAGAGAGGGAAAGAAGAGGGGAGAGTGTAAGGCGAGTGGAGATAGGGAGGGACAGAAGGAAGAAAGGAAGGAGAGAGGAAGAAAGAATGGAAAGAAGAGAAGGAAGAAGGAAGAGGAGATGGTAGAGGAATTTACCTAAAAGTATGCAAGTCAAATACATTATGTGCCAAGTACTGTGCCTTATGATGGCTTTTTTCAAATATTAACAGTTATATTTATTTAGTATTTACATTATACATCAGATACCTTTCTAATTATGATATATGTGTATGTTCATTTAATTCTCAAAACAATCATATCCTTAATACATTATTAACCCATTTTACAGTTCTGTCTTAGTTGAGTAAACTCCTAGTTACTCTTAGTTGAGTAAACTAAGACAGAAAAGGAATTTATCGAAAAGCAGATATCTAATAAATTGTAGAGCCAAGATTTGGACCCAGGCTGT
>CAUYON010150200.1:0-14643 GCA_963573935.1 Arctocebus calabarensis
TATTGGCTTAAAATGTACTCTCCTTTGGTGTGGTCTCTTTGGGGCCAATGCAGAGAAAGAGAAAATCAGAAGTGCAACTGTTTTGATACTGAATATTGACATGTGTCTTTTTGAAATAAAATACCAGTCCCTCCAACTCGCAAAAAAAAAGAGGAGAGAATACAGTGATTTTTCCCTGTGAAAAATAAGAGCATCCCAATCTCTAGGCATTTGTACCTGTGTTTAACCACAAGATGGAGCAGTTGACAACAGAATAAATTGCAGAATGCCCAGAGGCAGGAGGAAGCAGGGTGGGATTCCTGCCTCCTTCCTGGATTTAATCTGGGTGATTCATGCGCATTGTAATGCCTCTTGAAAACATCAGGTGTATTAATTATCTTTTAAAATCCATCTATGGCAGATGAATCTCTAAATTCTGATTTATTTTTCTTATGCTTACATTTGAACCTACAATTATCTTACCCATCAAATTGATTCCATTCAGTGAAAGAGGTAAATTATTAGACAAGACTAGAAACCAGAGCTAGGGTGCTTGGCACTTCTTCTTTTTTTTTTATTGTTTCTTATTAAATCATAACTTTGTACATTGATGCATTTATGGAGTTCAGGGTACTGCTTCAATATACAATGTGAAATCTTGGCGCCACTTCTAAGGAAAGGAAATTCTTGCAAATAGAGGGTCCGTGTGCGACCTGCCCCACCTCGAGCTGCCCTGTCCCCAATCTAGAATGGCTACCACGTGACTTCAAGGCACCACTTCAAAATGCCTATTGGTATCAATGTTTGGAACCATTTATCAGCTCTCCAAATATTAGTGTACCCCCCAAAAGAGTAAAACAGAGAAAATTTAAGGCAAAATAGATGGAGACTGAGACTCAAGAACATAAAGTTTACCCATCTCAGGATGGGACTGCGGTCCATCCTGAGATGGGTAAAGGAATGTAGGGTTCATGTGGCAACAGACCGATGGGCTCCTCCAGGGACTTGCCCAGTAAGGCGAGAGCTATGTCCCCATCTGCTGAGCCCAGGACTAGCAAGAACATCTCGCCCTGCCCCTGCCTCCCACCCACAGCCTCTCTGGCCATGATGCCTGGGCTAAGAATGATGTTAAAGATTTAGCCAATATTTTTTCTATCAAAAGCATCCCAATAAGCTGTTAACTGCAGAGTGAACACACCCATTACTCTCAACAATCACGCTCAACATTGGAGGTAAGGAGCTTCTGATGGAATTGCTACACTGCACAAAATTCATCTTATTAGACCATGGTACTCTCTGGTACAGAGGGGAAAATGCAGTGATATTCTGTTTTAAGTAAGGTGATAACTCATAGGATTCAAGACTACATTGTTGTTGTAACCAGAACTGCAATATTCAAAATGAGCTTTCCAAATGGAGAAAGAAAAAAACAATCACCCATAATCTTACCACTAGCTCCAGCTGACAGCTAGTATAGGTTTAGAGATTCTCTTGGAGTATACTTTCATTTCCAAGCATATTTCAACATAGTTGCAATTAGAGTATGCATACAATTTTAAAACTGATCTTCCATTTACTATCATAGCCATGTTTCTGCGTAGCTATAAGCTTCATAATTATAATTTTAATGACCTCATAATAGTCCATCCATTGAGCATATGTTCTATAATTTACTTAACTAGTTTCCATACCATTAGCCACATGTGCTTTTTAAAAATAATATAGTGAATAACGTGCCCCAAGCATATTTTGTATGTTTGCCTTTTCTTTCATTTATCCTTGGGCTAAATTCCTGAAACTAACTTTACTGAGTCAATGGGTACCAGCAACGGTTCATCTCTAGTGCTAAATGATTTTCCATAAGCACTTTGCCATTTCTGACACGAGTGTCCCAGCCTCACTGTGTCATGGTCATCACTGATCACCTGGGTGTTCACAAGGTCCCGTCAGCCCCGCTTTTCTCTGTCCTCAGTCGCCCTCCTGTACTAAAAGCAAATTCTCACCCACACACAACCGATCTCTGCCCTTCAGGCCTGGACCCAAGGGCCACCACCCTTCTGCCCCATTCCTGTCCTTCCTAACAAACTCAGAATTGCTCCCCCAGCATCCAACTGCTCTGCCCTCCCCACCAGCCCCCAGCACGCTCTGACCTCCACGTCCTGTGTGGTCCTCACTCTCCTCCTGCCTCGGTCCCACCCATGGCACAGAAGGGCTCTTTCTGGGGTCACCAATGATGGTGTCTGCAAAAGTCAGTGCTCACCTTTTGAACACGATTCATTTGATCTCGAGGAGGCATTCCACACCTTCCTTCCAGAGACTTCTGCACCTTGGCCTCTATGTCCTGCCACTCTCCTGGCACGACCCTCCCAATAACCTGCCATCCTCTCCGTTCTGACTCAAGCCCCCCAGCCCTCAGTGTTCTCAGAAGGAGGCACAGTGGAGGAAAGTGGTGGTGTAACGCAGCGGGACTTGTGTGCTGTCCTGTCGGTTCTAAAATTTACAAACTCTAGCGTGCCCTCTGCCCTGGCTCGGCACGCCCTCAGTTCCTGGCTTCCATTTCTCCCTCTCCCTTTCATTCTACACACAAGCTCATCAGCTGCCACAGAGTCTAACACTCTCTTCTATGCTCATGACTCTCCAGTCATTGCCAGGTGACACTGCGCAGCGGGATCTGTGTCTCCAACAAGACCTTCCTATTGCAGTTGACTCCGGTCTATGAACGTCCTGCCGGATCTCACCTTCAGCTGGTACCGAACAGAATCAGTGTGTCCTCCTGGCGGCTGGCGCACTCCCTGCCTAGCGATCGAGCTCCCAAGCTGTCCGTCCTCACACCTGTGGTCCCTTCACCACTGTCAAAACTCTCCAGTCTCTCACAACCACTCTGTACTGCTCCCCGAGCTCGCTGGACAGCACTGGCCAGCCCCTGCCTGGGCTCTTCCCGGGGCCCAGCCCATGGCTTCCGGCCTCCTCCCCCAGGAGAGGCACGGGGTGCACGGGGAGGCCCTGCAGGCAGACTGTGCAGGCTGCACACTGGCTCGGCCTCCTGCTGTCTGCAGGCCCAGGCACATTCCTTAGCTGCCCTGTGGCTCTCGGATGGAGGTGATGGCAGCCTTGACCTCAAAGGGTCAGTGTGAGGATGGGGTGAGGGCGAGGCTGGGGCAGGTGCCAGGATCAAAGGAACCAATACATTCCTCACTTGGGACAGCACATACTCAGCACGCACTGAATGTCAGCCGTGTCATCATCGTCATTGCCATCACCTTTTGTACCACCAGGGAGATCTTCCTAAAGGGTCTTTCCAATCACTGTCCCGCTCAACACCCTTTGGTGTAGATGTCTGTTCACCGCGTTCACAGCATTAATCACGTAGTCAGGGGTGAAACAACCCAGCTGGCCGCCGAGGGATGAGGAGGTAAACAGGTGGCGCATATCCATGCAAATGGCAGATTACCCAGCCTGGGGGAGGGAGGAAATTCTGGCACATGCCACAGTGTGGGTGAACCTTGAGGACACTGAGCCAGTCACAGGAGGACAGGTACTGTGCGATTCCACTTATGTGAGGAACCCAGAGTCATCAATTCACAGAGACAGAAGTAGAATGGGGGTTAGGGCCAGGGGGCACGGGGAGGGGTTCCTTAATGGAGACTGGTGATGGTGGTGCGACAGTGTGAATGAACCTAATGCACTGAACTCGACACTTCAAATGTTGGAAAGGATAAATTTTGTTATGTGGGGTTTTTTAAATCACAATAAGAAAAATTCAATTTAAACAAAATCCCATCAGCATCTCCACATTAGCTACACACACAACCAAGGGGCCATGGCCTGTGCCCAAGGCCTGGAGGATCCATCTCCGCTTAGACGGCCTCCACTAGGCCTTAGTCGCTACTGTTCCCCAAGCGGCTGTCACATGAGGCCTCTGGGGTTTCCAGGGCCATGAACTTGGGCAGCACTCAGCCTGCACTCGGCTCCCACCTCATCCCGGACACCTGGTCCAGGAAGCCTGACCCGAGTGCAGAGCCCCAGGCACAGCGGCGGGTCTTGACTGAGCCCACCCCTTAAGTGGCTGAGAGCTCTCCCTGCCCATTTCATGACAGTAAAAAATCAGCGCAGATTCAGCGACTGAGGAAGTGAAGAAGTGAATCTCTTCTGAGGACACATCTTCGTCTCACCGCGTACCTCGCCTATGGCATAGACGTAGTGTAAAGCTCCTCCAGAAAGATCTCCCTGGTGGCGCAGAAAGGGAGGACGATGATGCCCATAGAGGGCTTCTGGTCCTCACAGCTGCTTCTAGTGTTCCACTGGGAAGACACCCCTGTCCCTGATGGCAGCCCGAGGGGCCATCCCGGCTGCTCCCTCGCCGGGAAGACTGGTTTAGATGAAGCTGTCTCAAGAGAGATTTGGGCAAAAGTCACAAGTAAGGATAACCTGATTCCCCTGTATATTCTCTCTTCAGAAGTGGGGAGACAATCACAGCCGTTACCCTCAATTCAGCTGTAAGCAAGGAAATGGAAGCGCTACTTACCAGAGTGCTAAGCGTCGTTTCTCACATGGCCAGTCTGTGCGGGCTCTCGGGTGACCCCAACACAGCTTAGTCCAATAACAGGAAGAACCAGGGGCTCAGCAGGAATGCTGGGAAGTTCCCTTTCCTCCCACCCCTGTTAACTAAAAACAAAGAGGCAACTTCTCTTTTCCCCCAACTTGAATCACCTGTAAAGATAAAAAGCAAAACTGTTGTTTTTTTTTTTTTTTAGAGAGAAAGAGTCTCACTTTCTGGCCTTCAGTAGAGTACCATGGCATCAATCAGCTCACAGCAACCTCCAAATCCTGGGCTTAGGCGATTCTCAGGCTGGGACTACAGGCGCCCTCCACAACGCCTGGCGATTTTTCTGCTTTGCAGTTCAGCCGAGGCCGGGGTTGAACCTGCCACCTTCGGTATATGGGGTCGGTGCCCTACTCAATGAGCCACAGGCGCCGCCCCCCACAAAAAAGCAAAACTTTCATACCAGAAATTGCAAAGCTGAACCAGATGGACTTCAGGGAAAAGCCATTTGTGCTGCAGCTTTTCTCCTGAAACGTTCACACCAGGATCTCTGGAGTCCTGTCCCCCATCTGAAACCAATGATGAACGCCTCTGCAAAGACACTTTGTGTGGCAGAATGCATCGAGACAGCCTCACTGTAAATTCCACTTTCATAAAGCGAACTGTGTGTTCACAGCAAGTCACATGGAAGGCTTTGGTGCAGCGCTAAAATGCCTCCAGTTCTGGAGGAAGGAACGCACAGGCTGGTCTCCTGGAGGCCCGCCTCCCAGCGAGGTTGGCATTGCCCTGCAGCAAGGATGACAAAAATACCTGTGTGTCACTCTTAGGGACCCAGGCTTGACACACTGGAGGAGTCTAGAGGTCACAGGAGGTTCTAGTTCATTCCAGTGTTTATGTATCTCTGTTCCTGGAACAAACCAAGATGCATGAATGTTAGATTTCAAACAATATTTTGATGCTATGTATGTAAGACAGCAAGATGTTTAAAAACATTCGCATAAGTAGAATGTAAAGTTTATGAGTTTTTCTAATGAGAGAGTCAAGAAATGAAGCCGGGAGGTAATCTCTGACGATTCGTTTCAACGGTAAGAGGGGGGAGGATGCTGTCAGCGAGGGAGCCTGCTGCTCTGGTTGGGGCCTGGCAGCGCCTCTGGATTTCAACCTGAGAGATCTCTCAAAAGGCATTTCGTATGTTAGAAAATATTCTTGGAATATTAATAAATAGAAAAGCTGTCTTTTTTGGCTCAGCGCCTGTGGCTCAACGGGCTAAGGCGCCAGCCATGTACACCTGAGCGGGTTCGAATCCAGGCCGGGCCCACCAAACAACAATGATGGCTGCAACCAAAAAAATGGCCAGGCGTTGTGGCAGGTGCCTGTAGTCCCAGCTACTTGGGAGGCGGAGGCAGGAGACTCGCTTGAGCCCAGGAATTGGAGGTTGCTGAGAGCTGTGATGCCATGGCACTCTATCCAGGGTGACAGCTTGAGGCTCTGTCTCAAAAAAAAAAAAAAAAATAAAACAATTTCTCAAATTTGTGGTTGTTTGTTTATTTATTTGAGACAGTGTCTCAGCTTATCACTTTCCCTAGAGTGCCATGGTGTCACAGATTACAGCAACCTCAAACTCTTGGGCTTGAGCAATCCTCTTGCCTCAGCCTCCCCAGTAGCTGGGACTACAGGGGCCTTACCACAATGCTGGGATATTTTTTTAGAGGCAGGGTGTCACTATTGCTCAGGTTGGTCTCAAACTTGTGAGCTCTAGCAATCTACCCTCTAGCCTCTTAATTGTGTTTAAAAAATAAAAGACTCAAAGATAGTTTTTTTTTTTTTTTTTTGTAGAGGCAGAGTCTCACTTTATCGCCCTGGGTAGAGTGCCGTGGCATCACACTGCTCACAGCATCCTCCAGCTCTTGGGCTTAAGCGATTCTCTTGCCTCAGCCTCCCTAGTAGCTGGGACTACAGGCGCCCGCCACAGCGCCCGGCTATTTTTTTGTTTTTGCAGTTCGGCCAAGGCCGGGCTTGAACCCGCTACCTTCGGTATATGGGGCCGGCGCCCTACTCGCTGAGCCACAGGAGCCGCCCCTCTCAGTAAATCTCTTAACTTAGTAAAACACTGTGGCTGCAAAGGAAAAAAAAAAGTTTTTTCTAATGGGGTAGTGTACAAGAGATGGGAATTATATATGCTTCACAGGGCCTTGGGCTCAAAACTAGCATATGTTAAATATAGCTCACCTAGGGGTTGATGTGTGTTAACTTGACAGACAGAGAGCTGATCAGTTTTGGAAAATTTCAAGAACAATTAATTCACTACTAGTATGTTTTTAGGACTGCCAGGAATATAGTGAGAATTCTGGTGGCCCCGAGACTAGAATTTGCAATTCACTAGCATTTCTTTTCTCTCTCCTCTTCCTTTGTCCCTAGGAAATTTCTAAAACATCAATTGCGAGGAAAGAACTGTGAACTCCTGCTGGTGGTACCAGAAACAGTGGAGGCCCATCAGAGTTGGAGGACTGATGTGTAACATGGTTCTGCCCAACCTTGCCCTTGCCTCAGCCCCTTCAGTCCTCTGTGATGTGCTGTGGCCTCTACTGTGGGTCTGTCCTTGCCATTTCCCCAAACATCTCATTGGGTTTTTCCTCTTCAGATTTGACAGTGCAATAGGACAGATACATGGACTGTTACATGAACCACCCAGTGTTTTCTTCCTGGGAAAGGAAGGGGGAGCTCTGTATACTCTAAGGCCAATGATCACAAAGACCTGTTTTATTTGAGAAAGCAGCAGCAAAGAGGGAGGAGTCCAAGCTTGTCTCCCCTTTCTGTGAGGGCTTGACACAGATTCTGCTGGAATGTCACTGCTGCCCCAGACCCACCTGGAGATGCTGCCTCTAGTTTCTCTTGTCACATGAGAGTCTTAAGACCTAGTACACACAAACCCCATGTGGCTGGCTTGAAGGACCCAGAGTAAAAAGGGTCTCTCAGGAAACCATTTCCAAAACTAGTAATGGCACATGCCATCTCCTTTTTACCCCAGTTTTAACAGCAGTTTATGGCCAGCCTGAAAGTTTTAATGAAAAGTTCTCCCATATTCAAGTCATGTGGTTGAATCCTACAACATTCTTGTGTGACAAGTGAGATGGACATCTAAGATGATGTGGGCTAAAGCCAAATTGGGACAGGCCTGGGGCAGCTTCTTCACTATAGTTTTGTCTCTTATCATTTCACTACATTGATTTTGGGAGGTTCTGGGGAAAAATAGTAGTTGTTCCAGTTGACCCAAGTCCACTTTTGACATGAAACTACTAGTTTGCGATAGAGTTGGGTGGGGAAAGTATTGTGAAGATAAGTGTCTCAGAGTTTAAGAGCAGTCCAAGTCACTATAGTGACAAGCAGAGCCCTCAATTTGGGTGGTTATGTGCATTGTTATAGGACCTGGGTTTGTCGCCTTCGTGTAGTTTCCTGTACAAATCTGCTGGGGATTGACCCGCCCCCTACCTCTTGAAATAGTTGTAGGCCACTTTCTCCTGTAACTTTGGAAAATGGGAGAAAGGGGGAAATAGTATCATACCAATACCTGTGTCACCAACGTGGTTGTGTTTGCCTCAACAGGTGGGCAGGCAGGGAAGACCCACTAGCCCTTAGAGGTCAGTGGTCTTGGCAGGTCTGAAAGCTGCCCCATTGGCTAGACATATCTCCAGCAGCAAAGCTAGCCCGGGGCTTGCATGTCGGTCCTGAGCAAGCTTAACGGGGTGGAGCAGAGGCTTTCTCCCCACTGTGACTGGAGTGCATGTTTACACCAGCACTTTCTGCACATGTATCTTCAATCCAACAAGGCCATTTTTTATGCTGAGTAACAGAAGCCACAAAGCGGCTACTGCATTATTCCCTCAGCAACGGCCGCAGTCTCTTCTGCACCATTTTCTATGCCAGACCTGCTTGGCATCACAGGGAGCTCTTTACCCCTACAAAGTGACATTCCAACCACCACCAGCCAAAAGTTAGAGCCAACCTTGCTGATTGGTACAGCAGGACCTTGGGTCCATTGGCACCGTCTGGTAGCAAGCCATTTCCTGGGTAGGGAAGGAAACTCCTCTCCACATACCTGCTTGGGCTTGTGCAAATGGTACTTCAAAAGGAGTTCCTGTGCACTTGGAGTCCATGAGCCAATGGGATATACAAAGACGCTTAAAACATTTCAGGGCTGGTTTCTCTGTTCATATCCAATTACGGTGCTTAGGAGCAGGGACCCATGCTGATGCCCAAGGGCAGAAAGCCTCACTTCTTTTAGGAAGGGAGCACACCTGACCCTGATGCCCAGTAAGGGGCAACCCTAGGCTTTTTGTTTTTCTTGCTTTTATTCCCTTTTTTTGTTGGCCTTGTGCTGGGTTTGTTTACAAAAGATGTATTTTGTTTAACCAGAATTAAAAATGGAAAACTCCGTATATAAATCTCTGTGTCTGCCTGCTTGAACTCTGGTTACATAAAGAAAAAAAACCACCTTGGGTGATGGTCTGTAACTCAAAGGAGTAGGGCACCGGCCCCATATACGAGAGGTGGCGGGTTCAAACCCGACCCCAGCCAAAACAAAAACACCTTGATATGATGCTGCTTTTAAAGAAATTTCATCACCAGCTGGGCATAGTGCCTCACTCCTGTAATCCTAGCACTCTGGGAGGCTGAGGTGGGTAGATTGCCTGAGCTCATGGGCAAGAGACTATGTCTAAAAATAGCTTGCTGTGGCAGCTAATTAGGAGGCTGAAACAAGAGAATCTCTTGAGCCCAGAAGTTTGAGGTTGCTGTGAGCTGTAACGCCATGGCACTCTACCAAGGGCAACAAAGTGACTGTCTTCCCCCCTAAAAAATTCATCTTGTCATCTTTTAGATAGCACTGTATTATGTTTTTATCAAACTCTCACTTAAAAAAATTCACATAAAGGACGACACCTATGGCTTAAGGTAGTAGAGGAGTAGGGCACTAGCCCCATATGTCAGAGGTGGCGGGTTCAAACCCAGCCGTGGCCAAAAACTGCAAAAAAAAAAGTTCACATAAAATTTTTTTATGAAAAAAAATTTTTAGGTGGGACTAGATTCAAAAGGTACCCCTGAGGCATTTTCCCTTTCATCTTAATTTACAAAACTAGCCTTACTGCTTTGAACCCACACCTAAGTACAAGTTTTTCACCACAGTGGTGACTGGTATTTTTTTCCTAGTTAACTGAAATTACATGCCTCTGAACAGAGAGCCAGAGCCCAGTCTGAGCATACAGAGTATGTAGCCATGTTCTATGTCAGACTGCCTGAATTTGAATCCAGGCCCAGCACTTACTATGTGACATTGTGCAATCTTCTGTGGCGGTTTCCTCCTCTATAAAATTGGAATACCACCTCCAAAATTCTATAGTACTGTTCTGATAAATAATCCACATAAAAGGCTTAGTGCCATTATTAGCACAATGGTCACTAAAAATTTGTGTTGAATGGAAAACTGAGCCAGGCGAACGCGAACGTAGTAAGACCTTCATTTCTACAAGAGAAAATTAGCTGGGCATACTTGAGCCCAGGAGTTTGCAGTTACAGTGAACTACAATTGTAGCAATGGGCTCCCGCAAGCCCCTCCCCACCCCCAAACTGCAGAGTTCACAAAGATGTCATCAATGGTTCATCTCATTAATCCCTTAAGATAAGAAAAGCCTCAGTCATAAAACAATTTTCTAATTTGCAACTCTTTCCCTAGACCCTAGACTGGAAGTCAGTCAACACTAGCTTCCTACAAATGCTTTGTAAAATGCCCTTTGTTTAGGCTGCTGGGTGTGAAAGTGATTGCCTGAATCAAGTGAATTCAAGGCAAAGACTTTTATTATTAAGAGATAGAGGCAGGGTGGATTGCTTGAACTCAGGAGTTCGTGAATAGCCTGAGCAAGAGTGAGACACCACCAGCACTCCCTCCCACCCACCCCCGTCTCTTAAAAACAGGTGGGCATTGTGGAGCAGACCTCTAATCTCAGCTACTTGGGAGGCTGAAGCAAGAGGATCATGTGAGCCCAGGAGTTTCACATTGCTGACACCAGCGCACTTTACCGAGGGGGACAAAATAACACCGTCTCAAAAAAAAAAAAAAAAGTAGGGCAAAATAACTTTCTTGATTTTTTTTTTTTTGAGACAGAGCCTCAAGCTGTCACCCTGGATAGAGTGCGGTGGCATCACAGCTCACAGCAACCTCCAATTCCTGGGCTCAAGCGAGTCTCCTGCTTCTGCCTCCCAAGTACCTGGGACCACAAGCGCCCGCCACAACGCCCGGCCATTTTTTTGTTTGCAGCCATCGTTGTTTGGCGGGCCTGGGCTGGATTCGAACCGGCCAGTTCAGGTGTACGTGGCTGGTGCCGAGCCAACTTTCTTGATTTTGGAAACTTGGGCCTATGAGGTGAATCAGTGTTAAGATGGAGGTGCCGATTCAGAGAGAAAATGTGTGGGACAGTACATGTGTCTGGCTTTCTTTTCTTTTTTTTTTTTTCTGAGACAGAGCCTCAAGCTGTCACCCTGGGTAGAGTGCTGAGGCATCACAGCTCACAGCAACTTCCAATTCCTGGGCTCAAGCAAGTCTCCTGCCTCTGCCTCCCAAGTAGCTGGGACCACAGGCGCCTGCCACAACGCCTGGCCATTTTTTGGTTGCAACCATCATTGTTGTTTGGCGGGCCCGGGCTGGATTCGAACCCGCCAGCTTAGGTGTATGTGGCTGGCGCCTTAGCCCGTTGAGCCACAGGCGTCGAGCCTTTTTCTTTTTTTTTTTTCTTAAGAGACGGAGTCTCTTACTTTGTTGCTCTCGGGAGAGTGCCTTAGCATCACACCTCACAGCAACCTCCAGCTCTTGGGCTTAGGCGAGTCTCTTGCCTTAGCCTCCTCAGTAACTGGGACTCCAGGCACTTGCCACAACGCCCGGCTATTTTTTTGTTGCAATTTGGCTGGGGCCGGGTTCGAACCCGCCACCCTCGGTATATGGGGCTGGTGCCCTATTCATTGAACCACAGGCACTGCCCCATGTGTCTGACTTTCCAAAATGGCCTAAGTAATTTTGAGGTACTTATCCCAAGTATGTGAATGACACTTTTCATTGGAATCATTTTTAATGTTTAAATACAAAAAGTGAGCACTGTTTTTTTTTGTTTTTGTCTTTTTACACACACAGGTCTAACAGCCAAAATGTACAGAGCTCCTGCTCTGTCCTCCACAGTCCCTGTCTTGTGGCTGAAGCTGTAGCTGGCCTTTCTCCTCTCCAAAATATACAGGGATTCATAGTGGCCGCTTTACATGACAGTTGTAATGCATTTTGCCTGTTTGATACCGTGTGCATGTCCCTCTCAGACATCACCATTCTTTCCAAGAAAAAAAAAGTCATTAATGGTCAGGGATACATCCCTCCCACTGGCATCAGTTCCTACCCCACAATGGGATAGTGAGATCTTCCGGTTAGAAGCAATTTAGTCAAAGGGGTGAGGTGGCCAGAGCTGGAATAACCATCTGCATGGCTGTACTCTGCTATCAGAGTGAGGACAGAAAATATAAGTCAGAATATTGTGGAGGATATGGTTGCAAGTTGACAGTCTATCCATGAGACAATGTGGGAAGAAATTCCCCACCCCCAGGTTTAGATAGATCAATGTGCCAAAGTTTAAAAAAAAAAAAAAATCCAAATAATCAGCAGTTCAAATACTATTGAATTTTGAACTTCTCCCACCAATATAATAGTAACAATCTAGATCTTCCCAGGAAGTGAAGGTAGAGCCCCTGGCATTCCTCCAGACAGCCCTGTGTTAGGCCCTAGAAGTATCTGGAAAAGAAAAGGAGGAGTATAAGGCATTGTACAGGCCCAGAGATCTCATTTTCATCATACCTAATAGGGCAGACAAAGTCTACAAAAACAATGTAAGAACACCAATTGGGCAGCTAAAAGTGTATGGGCTGGATCCCAATCCTTACCCACAAATTACTTAGCTGCTGGTTTTCTTAGGTGCCGGAGAAATAACACTTAACTTGTGTCACCACCACTGGCAAAAAACACAGGGTCTGGGCTTACCTGCCGCTGCTGCAGTTGTTGCTGTTGCTCCATTTGCAACTTCTCAGTCTCAAAGACAACAGGAAGAACCAGGATCATAAAGGAAGTGGTCCCAATCCATAAGGCTGCCCTGGAAAACCTGTAAAGGGAGGGTGAGCACAGAGAGATGCAAACAAAAACAGGCAAAGAAACCTTCATACTCCAAAGTTTTTGATAAATATATTCCACACATTCCTTGCATCAAACTCCTAAAATACAGAGACGGAGCAGTTTTGGTAGCAGTATATCTAGTGATAGCAGAACTCAGCACTCTCCTGAGTTCTTACAAAGCAGCTTATACATTAACCAGCTCAAATAATCTGAAATGTTTCCCACAACGATCCTGCCAGGTAAGAATCCCCACTGTTCAGAACAGAAAATTCAGACTCAGAAAGGATACAACCAGCCCAAGGTCACTCGAGCTCAGGTCTGCTGTTCCAAAACCCGTGTTCTTTGACAGCACCATTGCCCCTTCTTGTACTCTCCCAGTGTCTGTACCCTCGTTCCTTACCTGTACATTTTTTGAGCCACAAACAGGGAGAGGTCAAAAGTGGCTCCGGCCGCAGAACGGACCCTCTCCGGGAACATCTCCGTCAGACCCCATAGTCTCTCCGACAGGGTCTCATCTAGCTGTAGCGGAAGAGAAGCGGGTCTTGGCAGAAGCAGCGGCATCCACTCCTGGGCCCGCTTCGGCGCCGGGACACGTCGACCGCCCCCCCCCCCCCCGCCCTAACCTACAACACACCCGGACCCAGCGAGGCTCCAACCCCGCCTCCCGAAGAGCCGCCTTTGCCCGGATCTCGCAGCACGCGGAGCCCAGACCCGCGGGCCCGCTCCCCGCCTTGCACCCTGAAGGGCCCTAGCACCTCGTCGTCGTCGTCCTCTTCCAGCTCTTCTTCAGTCTTCTCTACTTCACCTTTCGGGAGCAATTCGTCCGGAGACGAGGACTCCCCAGCGCCCGAAGGAACAGCGGCAGCAGCCATGGTTATAGGAGACACCGGAAGCGGAAAAGAGCCGGCGAGTGCTTCAGACAGGCGGACAGAGCCGCCCTTCCGGGAGACGAGACGCAGGGGCTGGAGAGCGCGGCGCCCTCTGGCCTGCAGGTCCTCCAAGTCTTCGCAGCATGTCAGGGCGCGGCGGCATTCCTGCCGGGACGTCAGTCGTTTTATCCTGGGCTTCTGAAACGTCTTCATTAGTGGGCATAAGAAACAACTGGGGCTCGGCGCCTGTGGCTCAACGGGCTAAGGCGCCAGCCACGTATACCTGAGCTGGGGGGTTCGAATCCAGCCCGGGCCCGCCAAACAACAATGACGGCTGCAACCAAAGAACGGCTGGGTGTTGTGGAGGGCGCCTGTGGTCCCAGCTACTTGGGAGGTGGAGGCAGGAGACTCACTTGAGCCCAGGAATTGGAGGTTGCTGTGAGCTGTGATGCCACAGCAGTCTATCCAGGGTGACAGCTTGAGGCTCTGTCTCAAAAAAACAAAAAACAAAAAAAAGAAAACTGGGGAAGTCGCTAGAGTAGAGGGGCGCTTCTGGGAGAATTTGGTTCCGGAGACTTCGGGCAGGCCCAGAAACCTGCATTTTAACAGGCCTTCCTAGGGTCATACTTTTAGAAATGCGAACGCATTTTCCTTTTTCTTTTCTTTCTTTCTTTTTTTTTTTTTTTTGAGACAGAGCCTCAAGCTGTCACCCTGGATAGAGTTCGGTGGCATCACAGCTCACAGCAACCTCCAATTCCTGGGCTCAAGCGAGTCTCCTGCCTCCGCCTCCCAAGTAGCTGGGACTACAGGCGCCCGCCACAACGCCCGGCCATTTTTTGGTTGGAGCTGTCATTGTTGTTTGGCAGCCCGGGCTGATTCGAACTCGCCAGCTCAGGTGTATGTGGCTGGCGCCTTAACCCGTTGAGCCACAGGCGCCAAACCCATTTATTTATTTTTTATTGAGCCTGAGTCTCACTTTGTGGCCCTTGGTAGAGTGCTGTAGCATCACAGCTCACAGCAACCTCCAACTCTTGGGCTTAAGTGATTCTCTTGCCTCA
>CAUYON010150202.1:0-34246 GCA_963573935.1 Arctocebus calabarensis
GGGATCACACCTACGGTGCATCTTAGAAGGGTACAGGTGAAAATTACTAAATGTAGAATATAAATGTTTTCATATAGTGATTAAAAGGTCATGATGGCTATGTTAAATAGTTCAATGAAAATATTTCAGAATGTATATAAAGTCAGCACATTGTGCCCCATGATTGCACCAATGTACACAATTATAATTTAATAAAAACTAAAAAAAAAGAATTCATCATGATCAAGTGAGATTCATTAATGCAAGGATAGTTTTATATATGCAAATCAACCAATGCAATACCTCATATTAGCAGAATGAAAGACAAAAAATATGATCTTTCCAATTAACGCTGAAAAAGCATTCAATAAAATTCAATCCTTTTCATGATAAAACTCAAAAAACTTTGTAGAAGGAATTTACCTCAGGACAATAAATATTATCTATGACAAACACACAGCAAGTATCATACTGAATGGGGAAAAACAAATAGCTTTTTCTCTAAGATCTGGAACAAGGCAAGGATATCCACTTTCTCTGCTATTATTCAACATAGTACTGGAAGTTCTAACCAAGTAATCAAACAAGAGAAAGAAATAAAGGGCATCTAAATTGCAAAGAAAGAAGTCAAATTATCTTTGTTTATAGAGAAGATGATCTTATGTGTAGAGAAACCTAAAGACACCCCTGAAAAACTATTAGAACTGATAAAAATTCAATAAAGCTTCAAGATACATAATTAATGTACAAAAATAAGTGGCATTTTAATATGCCAACAGTAAAAAAATCTGTAAAAGAAACTAAGAAAGTTATCCTATTTATAATAGCTACAGATAAAGTTAAATACTAAGGAATAAACATAACAAAAGAAATGAAAGATCTCTATAGTAAAAATTATAAAATACTGGTGAAAGGAATAGCATGTTACTGGAATAAAAACAGACATACAGATGTATGAAACAGAATATAGAGCCTAGAAATGAATCTACATATGTAGAGTAAACTTATCTTTGACAAGGGTGCCAAGAACATGCAGTGGGGAAAGGACAATGTCTTCAATAAATGGTGCTGGGAAAATGGTGCTGGATATCCATATGGAGAAGAATGAAACTAGACCTTTACCTCTTGCCATATACAAAATTCAAATCAAAATGAACTAAAGAATTAAATCTAAGACTTGAAACCATGAAACTATAAACCAAACATTGGCGGAATGTTTTAAGACATTGGTCTGGGCAAGGACATGTTGAGGAATACCCCCAAAGCAAAAGCAATCAAAGCAAAATCAGACCAATGGAATCATGTGAAGGTTAAAAAGCTTCTGTCCAGCAAAGGAAAGATACAACCTACAGAATGAGAAAATATATTTGCAAACTGCCCAACTGATAAAGGATTAATAGCTACAACATAGAAGAAGGTCCAACAACTCAATAGGGAAAAACCAAAGCTTATTAAAAAATGGGCAAAGGATCTAAATAAACATTTTGTAAAAGAAGACTATAGGGCATCGCCTGTGGCTCAAAGGAGTAGGGCGCCAGCCCCATATGCCAGAGGTGGTGGGTTCAAACCCAGCCTCAGCCAAAAAAAAAAAAAACAACTGTAAAAGAAGACTATAAATGGCCAACAGGTATATGAAAAACATGTACATCATCTGTCGTCAGAGAAATGCAAATCAAAGCCACAATGTGATATCGTTTCAGCCCAGTTAAAATGGCTTTTATCAGAAGGTCAGGTGATAATGAATGCCAGCAAGGATGTGGAGAAAGGGGATCCCTTGTACATCATACATGGGAACATAAATGAGGTAATCACTATGGAGAACAGCCCTGAGGTTCCTCAGAAAACTAAAAATGGAACTAGCATATGACCCATTGCTGTGTGTATGTCCAAAGGAGGGAAAATCAGTATATCAAACAGATGTTCACACTCCAGTGTTTATTGCAGCACTATAAAGCAATGGGAAAGATTTGACATTGATATAAGGGCCCATCAGTGGATGAATTGGTAAAGAAATTGTGGTCCATATACACAGTGGAACATCAGATAGCTCACAGAATGAAATCTTGCCATTTGCAGCACGTTGGGAGGAACTGGAGAACATCGCGTTAGGGAAATGCAGCAGCACTGTCCTGCCAACGCTACTCCCTCAGCTGTTCAGATGGGAAGCTCAGCATCTCTCTCCTTGAAGGGATTTATCCTTCTTGGGATTCAATTCACTTGGTCACCATGTGCAGGTCTCTGATTTGCACAAAAAGTTATAATTTTGTAGATGATTTCCCTTTTTTCTCATTGTTAGAGTGAGAGTGACATTTTTTGCAGGTTTTTATTTTTCAGAAGCAGAAGCCCAGGGCTAAAGAAGAAGGATAGTTTTGTTCATTGAGCCCTGTTACCAGCTGCCAGAAGAAGCGGTTCATAAAGATTTGCTCTCAACATCACAGTGATATCAAATGTTGGGTATTACTACTCTCATTTTATGTATGGAACAATAGCCTTTTCCCAGAGTCCTGGGAGTAAGGGCCAGAATGAAGAAACACAGTTTGTCTAACTTTAAGCTCAAAATTTGTCCTTTCTACGACTTGTTGTTGCCCCTGAACCAAAGAATCTAGAGAGATAAAGGGAAGAAGTTTATGAAATAACCAAGTTAACAGTGGTATGAGGGCTTTTCTAGAGGTACATGCAGGACCTAGGAAAATTTATAAAAAAGGATCTCCAAACTGAGAGAATCAGGAATGTTTACCTGAAGAGGTGATTTCTAGAATGCTTCTTGTTGTATGAATAGGAATTAGGCATAAAGGGAAAAGTGAATTATGCAATACATTATGCCTACTCAGCTTATTTGGAATAACTTCTTAAGTATAGTCCACATTATGCCTCTCTCCAGGGCTACCAGTATTTGGTTTCCCAGCCCCCGTACCCCCATTACTATATCATTGACATGTGCCCTGGCTCCACCAGTTCACTCCTCAGTGTTAAACTGGGTAGAGTCCTCCTTACATGGAGCCCATTTCCTGAGAAGATGACAGAGCGTGGTAGGGAGGCACTCACTTTCAGAAGCAGTAGAAAAGAAGGCCCAGCAGGGGCTTATATTCAGTGTCCTTGCTCAGTACCACTTAGCAGTATAATATGGGTATTGTTCTTGGCTACTTTGCCTTCAGGACTGATTTTCTGTCTTTCTCCTCCGAGGAAACTAGTATCTGTTAATAAATTCCTATTTTTCTTAACTGAGCTAGAGTGAATTCTTTTGATTTTAGTTAGGAATCCTGACTAGAATAGGGACGATCCAGATAAAGGGAATAAGCAGCAAGACTTAGTAGGGAAAGAAGATGAAGCACTCTGGAAACTGGAAGTATGAGTAACTTGCTGTTGCTGGAGCGGGATGAAGGTGAGAAGATACCAGAAGTGTTGACAGGTCTCATAAAATGGGCAGAGAGATATTTTCCTCAGGAAGGTGACAGGATCACATGTGTGTTTTAAGAAAATCACCCTGGGGCAGTGCCTGTGGCTCAAAGGAGTAGGGCGCTGGCCCCATATGCCGGAGGTGGCAGGTTCAAAACCAGCCCCGGCCAAAACCCACAAATAAATAAATAAATAAGAAAATCACCCTGGTATTCATGAAGGACATGGATAGAGGGGGTGTGACACAAGACTACTGTGGTAATAGTAGAGAAAAATTCTGAGTCCCTCAATTCAATCATAGAATGGGTAAAAAGCATGGGCCAGAGTAGCAAGAGATCAGAGATGAAGGAGTTTATGATGTTGATTGATTGGACATGAATGTGATGAAGTAAGGGGGTTCTGGAATGATTCTCATGGAGTGCTGCTCATTGAGGCAGGCCTGTGAGGAGAGATGCAGTGTAGAATGAAAGATGAGGAGTGTGAATGTGTTGTCACTGAGAAGTCAAAAAGAGATAACCAGTAGGCAGCTGAATACGTGGGGCTACAGTGGGATAGAGATTTCTTTGTTAATAATGTACAGGTGACGGGAGAGGTCTTAATGATGGTGATACCAAACAGGCTCCTGTGAGAGGAGAAAGAGACAAAAAAATACAGCCCTAAGGAATATCAACATGGAAGCTTTAGTTGGGAGGAACAGGACCATAAAGCAGATGGAGAAGGAGTAAACAGAAGATTAGAGGAAAGTCAATAGTACCATCCATGTCAGCACATTAGATCAACCGATTTAGGTCTACCCTGGAAATACTTATTTAGTATGGCTACAAGATGTTTATTGGTAACCTTAGTAGGCGCATTTTGGGACATCTTGATGAAGTGATGGAGCCAAATAAAGGGGTGTAATAATCATTTAAATACCAGCCTTTTCAGTGACTAGAGCAGGAAAGGAAGGAGAGAAACGGGCCATCATCTGGAGGAGGATGAGAAGGTGACGGTCAGCAGGTCTGCTGTGCGTCCTTTGCTGTGAGTGACTGAAAAAGCATGGAGAAAAGGTCAAGGAGAAGTCAGAGACTGCAGGGCAAGGGAGCTAAATATGCCATCTGTACTGACCTCGAAATGACTTGGGATGATAATAGAACCTGGGTGCACAGGAAGGATAAGCCAAATGCCAAAGTCATTGAGGAATATGGGGCAGTGACAGAGAAGTCAGCAGACAAGATGGACAAGTAGGTGGAGCATTTCGACAATATGCTTAGATAATAATGAGGAGTTTTATGCATGAGGGCAGAGGTGTAATTGTAAGGATAGCAATTTTTTTTTTGTTTTTTGAGACAGAGTTTTGCTCTGTTGCCCTGGGTAGAGTGCCTTGGAGTCACAGCTCACAGCAACCTCAGACTCTTGGGCTTGAGCAATCGTCTTACTTCAGCCTCCCAAGTAGATGGGAGTACAGGTGCCCACTACAGCACTTGGCTATTTTTTTCTATTTTTTCTAGTAGAGACGTGGTCTTGCTCTTGTTCAGGCTGGTCTTAAACTCCTATGCTCAGGCAATCCACCCATCTTAGTCTTCCGGAGTGCTAGGATTAGAAGGGTGGGCCATGGTGCCTGGCCAGGAGAGCCATTCTTTGTCCTCCTAGGTTTGTGGTAGATGGAGTGAGTGCTGCCATCAGGAGATTGGTCAGTGCTGGGGGAGAAGCTGAGGATGCTGGAAGTGTGCTTACTTTGTAGTGGGGGCCAGGCCAGGAAGCAAGGTCAAGAAGAGAGGAAAGTGTGGAAAGATGGATGGGGAGAGGAAACAAAGCACAGATGAACATGTGGACGACCCACAGAGAGCTTATTAGGATGATTCGATGTGAGATTGTGACCAAGTGTGTAGCACGTTTATAGGTCTACTGGGTTCCAGGTAAAACTCATGTTATAAGTGTCATAAGTCCTAGTGCAGTTCCCATAAGCCTGAGGCCACCCGATGTGGTCTTGGAAGCTTAATAATGACAGCAGACATTGATTGTGCTTAGATTTAAAAGCAAATATCAGTGGGAATTATGACTCTGAAAAATGCAGCAGATGGAGGTTAATTAATGATCATGTTTTAGAAATTGTAAGTGACCATACGTAAAAGCCTGGATGAAGCCAGCTATGAACTAAATTGTTCCAATTCCTTTCTTTGTTAAAAAATGTTGAAAGCATTCTTGTTCATGTTGGGAAACCAGCTCTCAGGAGCTGGCAGAATTTTTATACAGGAAATTGACTACTTTAGAGGGCCTTTACTCATTCATTTCTTTATTTACCTAGTCAAACAGTTTATTCAATCATTTACTGAAACATTGCCTAGAAATATAGACTTCACAGCTTCACAGATAACTTTCTACAGATGCAGTTTCAAGCCATTACTAAATGTTTAGGAACACTAGTGGTCAAATGTACAAACTCTGAGGAAGAAATCACAGTAACTGGTTCTCTTTATATTTGAGGTTATAGGATTACAAAACTTATAAGTAACCCCTTCACTCAAGCCATGTACTAGTCATTGAATTTAATGAAAATTTTTATTATTTCTTTTAAATTTGTATTTATTTATTTATTTTTTTAGAGACAGAATCTTACTTTATTGCCCCGGGTAGAGTGCTATGGCGTCACAGCTCATATCAACCTCCAGTTCTTGGACTTAAGCAATTCGCTTGCCTCAGCCTCCCAAGTAGCTGGGACTACAGATGCCTACCACAATGCCTGGCTATTTTTTGTTGAAGTTTGGCCGGGGCTGGGTTCGAACCCACCCCCCTCAGTATATGGGGCCGACGCCCTACCCACTGTGCCACAGGTGCCACCCGAAATTAATGAAAATTTTTAATGATTTTATTTGTTCTCTATGTTTTATGCTTCCAGTGCAGCTTTGTGACATAGCACAGGTGACAGTTGTCTTTATGCAGTCTGGAGGTTTGCTCAGAGTACCATCTTGTTCTAATCCAGCAAAAATTGACTGCATTTTTTGCCATTTGGAAAGACAGATCTCAATCTGTATTTCTGATATCTTTGAGGGAAGGGGTTACATTATTAGTATTTTATCTGACCTGGCATCAACTGAAACATGGGACTTATTATAAAAATTTTCTCCTTGATTCTTTCCTTCAAGGCACACACAAAATAGCACGTAGGAAAACTGAACCTGGAAGTGTGCAGGTCATGGGAAGAGAGTACATCAAACACTACACACAATCAATGTAAAAATCATATGTCAAGTATTTCTGTTCTGGTCACCCCAGGGAATCCTGTTGACCTAGTTACCTAACTCTCTGTTTTCTTAGTATCTTCTTTTCCCCTTATCTTTTATTTCCTTTTATAATTGCTTTATCCACTTTTTCTCCCAAAGAAACACAAAATAAGATAAACAAATAGATTTTTCTTTTTCATGGACAGCAATTTAGTTCTGTAATTCGAGATATAATTTCCAAGTCTCAAATTTTGTTCTTTCTGACTTACCAAAATCTTTTCTTAAAGGAGAAACACTTTTGAAAAGTCTACTGGTACTAGTAAAATTTATATGCTATACAAATATGCCACCTATTATAATAGATTTGCATTTTGTTTTACAACAGCTAAGTACTCAAGTGTGCTGGACTATCTCAAATGAAAAGCCTGTTATGAGTGTGTGTGAAAAGGAACACTCTTCAGATAGCATCGTACCCACAACTGTGAGGTGGGTGAGGCTGTGCAATTTCAGTATGTCTTTTCATAAACTCTCCTGGATGTCACTTTTCATTTATTTCTTATTCCCATTACCGCTTCCTTGGTGTTACCAATTGGGACAGTCTGTTTTCTTGAAAAATTAATTGAATATTTTTTCACTGATACGTAGCACTGGCAATATATAAAGTTGTGTTTATACATTGACAAATGCATATTGAACACTAACTCTATGCTATCTTTGGGAAATGGAATGAGTTGATAGTCTACAGGTGGGCAAGAAGCACAAAATTTAAAAGGACGCAGCACTCTGAGCCAAATCCATTTGCAATGTGTCATGGAAATAAGAGTGGGAAAGTGGTTCTCTTGTATCTTTAGATACAAGTTATTTCAAATGTGGTCATCATGCACGTTTAACTAGCTGATACAGCTTCAAAGCCAGCTTTGCCTGCCATGTTCTGGACCATTGGACAGTTCATCACTTTGTGGAACCCAGTGTTTTAACTTAAATATCAATGCTCAAAAATGGCATTTTTTAGTTGTATAGCATGTCATCACACTGGAATCCAGAGAGGTTATCTCTTTTTATTGATGTCAAACTTAAAATTTTTGTTTTTGACAAAATTATTCTTTATTATAAAAATATAACTTTCTAACTTTATGTCATGAATCCACTCTGAAGCTTAAATGAAAGGTGTCTTTAAAAGTATGGTTAAAAAAACAAGCTAAAACCCTGTTCTGGGTTATTTAGTTTTCTTCAAACAAATTCTCTAGCTAAATAAATTTATTCATTAGCTAGTACAATTACATAGAATAGAGACTCATCTGAACAGAAAATTGATCAGATCTTTTTTTTGATTTGTGACATTGGCAATGCCCTGAAATCAGCCAACCCTTAGCTTCATTTTGACAGACACTTCTCACTTACAATTGTGTCATCAATACATCTTGATTTATCAGACATCGTAGCTTTCTTAACCTAGCCTACCTTAAATGTGTTCAGAAGATTTCTGTTAGTCTACAGTTGGGAAAAAATCATTTAACCAAAGCATATTTTATAATAAAGTGTTGACTATCTTGTATAATTTATTGATACTGTTCTGAATGCATATTACTTTTGCACCATCATAAAGTCAAATAATTGTTAAGTCAAATCATAAATTGAGGACCATCTGTATTTAACAGACACTCCAGATTATTAATAGGGAAAGATGTCTTTCTGCTTTCACTTAATTAAATTAGTTAAATGCAACTCACTCATTCATTCAACAAATATTTATTAAGCACCTACAATATGCCAGGCACTGTGCTGGGTGCTGGGGATACAACTCTGAACGAGATAGACACAGTCCCTGCCCTCAAGGAGCTTCCAGTCTAGTAGTTCCACAGACAGGTACAGAGGTGATTACAGTGCAGTGTGGAGTGCTGTGACGGGGACACACTGAGAAGGGCACCTCGTTCAGGCTCATGGACATGGGTGGGGGGCAGTCCTGGAAATGTGTTCAGGACATGGAAAATTCAGTTTGAGTGTTGAAGGATGAGTACGAGTTAGTCAGGTAAGGAGGACAGGGAAGAGCTGTAGACTGAGGAAATAGTTACGCCGTGTTCCATGTGCTGCTTTGCTGGAGGGAGAAGTCCAGGAGGGGACAGGCAAGGGCCAGCCAGGAAGGGACTCACTCATTCAAGAGTGTGGGATTTTTTCTGAGGGAACTCTACGTGTGTGTCTATCAGATTTACACTTTTGAAGATGCCCTATAGAGATTGAATGGGGACCGGGCCTCCTGAAAGTTGAGGGAGGGAGATCACACCTTCACCTTTACCGACTTTATTTTCTACAGCGTCACTCCCTGTGCTCTCTCCAGGCCACCTAGTTATACATATTCCTTAAACAAGCCACCGACATGCACGGCCTTGGGTCCCGCTCACCCATAAAACTCTTAACCCCACCCCCAACCTGATAAGACTCAACTCATCCTTCAAGGCCAGCCTTGAAAACATCCTAACTTGTGCTTTCTGTCAAGATCTCTAAATACATGATTTTTATTTATTCAAATGAGCCAAACCTTCTTTTGAATCATGTTAATTTAATTCATACATAAGGTAATTTTTATAAATAAACATGGGTGTGATTTTCTTTGCAATGTCCAGTTAAAAACAAGGGCTAATTTTTCGCTTGTCTATCCTAGACTATTATTAGTGCCTTCAAATGATTTAAATGGAACAATGGGAATGGGGAGTGGACCAAGAGACACATAATTTTATGCAGCAAAATACAGTCAAGTAAAATTTCAACACACAATTACAGGGTATGTTGCTGTTAGGACAATGATTCGTCCCCAGACTGGAAAACTCTATCTTTGACAATTAAATGTGCTGATGAGTCAAAGATCTGAAAAAGAAGGGGTAGCTCAATATGAAAACATAACAAGGCTGGCTACATTTTCTACTATGACCCACCATGTGACTTCCTTGTATAGTCTTATAATTTCTCAAAAAACTTTTGTAATGGTAAGAACAAAAACAAAAAAACCAAACCCTTTAAGCTCTGTAGGTATTGTAGGAACGTCTGTTGTTTTATTCTTTTTGGTGGGTACAAAAGCTACAATTTTGTACACGGAACAAGATTATAAATAATACCGGTAACATGAGCGACCTTAGTCTCTTTTGAGTCTACGCTGCAGGCGGATGATTGAACTTTGTTTTCTTCCTTTTGTTTCTCTTCCTGGTGGTGAGACGGATACACTCTGTGAACGACTCATGTGACAGTGAAGGTTACTGCAAACAAGATGACCAACAACTTTTATAAAAAAAGTCTCTAGAGTTTATTACAGTGATGGCATTTATGTCAATTATTGCAATGTATTGTTCCCTAAGATGGTTAGAAAAAAGAATCGTGTTGTCCTCTACTGAATTTATGTCAGTTAAAAAGCAAGCATGTTTCAGGATTTTTCTCCAAAGTCAGTGTAAATACTTCCTTTTTGAATTTTTTCCCCACAGGATTTACGCGTTTGTTTATTATTTCTTTTGTCACAGTTTGGTCACTGTGTCTTCTGGGCTAGGGTGTTCTGGAGACACCGGGCAGCAAGTTCACAGACTTCTGGAGCTATTTTTTCCCTTGCGGAGCGAGAATTTCAGTTTAATGCGCTACCTCGCAAAGTCTGATTAGTTTTTAAGTCCATTCGAGTGAAATTTGTTGCTGTTAATACACCCGTCCCGGCTTCACCCCCCACCCCTCCCCGAAAAAACCTAAATGGTGAGTTTTCCTGATAAAAAATCTGAGCTGGGCTTCCGAGCTGAGCTCATGCACTCCGCAGCTCCGACGCAGCTGGGTTAAGGCACGCGATTGTGTTTTTGGTTCTCAGGGCAGGTCCGCAGCGATGACCGCCAGCCCTGCGCTGGGCCTGCCCGCGGCCGGCACGGCCTTGGGGCAGTCGGGCGTCAGCACACGGCCGTTCTCCCCCACGCTCCCGGTGATGGACAGCCGGGCTTTGTTTCTTATGGCTTCAGAAAAGGTCAGCTGGGTGCATAGAAAGGAAACAGAAAGAACGCCGAGTGTTACCATATTTCTGCTGCTTTGGTGAAATATGGCACAACAAACACCGAAATATCAGTAATTAGACATCTGCATTTTTTTCCCCCATATTCTTTGGGTCTGTGAAAACTGCTTATCCAGGGGAAGAAGAGCCCCATCTGAAGGGCCAATTAGGCTAGGGTTTGTGGGCCTCTGGTTCAAAGCTAATCCCACAGTTAGGATATTAGTGGTGTGTGGCAAACCCTGGCCCTGGATGGGTTTGACAGCTCCTTTGTGTTTGAAAACATTCTTTAAATGTTTTCTTTAAAACTATGTCTTTACTGTGCAAGGATTAGACTTGAGATTGTAGCCAATGGCCTAGACAGAATATCTGGATATAGACTGTTCATGACGGACGGGCCTGCCTTTGTAACACAGACCTACCCATAGACACTTCCATCCATTCACACCACTTAGAGACAAGGTCCAGGACAGCACAGTTAGTGACATACACTTCCCGCTATGCCTATTGTGGAAGGGAAAACATGTATTTTAAGAATTATATTTAAAGGGGCTGAGGATGAGCGGGGACATGTTTCAAAGCCTACTGAACCGTTGCCCTTCAATGAGCAACTTCCCATATGGAGGTTACCGGGTCAAGTCTCTGAAATCATTCAACTTCTGCTCCCTGTGGTATTAAATAGCAGATATAATATTACACGCAGGAGAAACAGGCAGTGTTACTTGTAAATCTAATCTAATAGTTACTGTTCATTCATTGTTTTAAAATTCTTCCTAGTACTTGAGTTCTAACATTAATTCAAGTGGAAAATAAAGTAACGGAAATATTTTCTAACTCTGTAATAATTTTTGATCATAACTCTTTCACAGCTTATAATGTATTTTAATTCCCTGTTGTGAATGTATGTTCACCTAATTCTTGAGGAAATCCCATCCCTTTATTTATTCTTCCCTGGTACTTAAATATTAAGAATAATTATCTATTAAATAAAAAAGTTAATATTAGTAATAATGTTTAGAGATCAGTTACCTTGATAACTTCAGAAAGTTGAAGTCAAATTGCTAGTAATGTTATCTATGATAAAAACCAAGGTCAATTTCATAGTTCAGTTTTAGGAAACAGTCTCAAAAAATAATACTTATCTTCATATTGAGAACTCAGTATATAGTCTTTATAAAAAGATTGATAGCTTTTATACTTAGAAATCATTGAAATATAGTGAGCATTTTAAGGAAAAATAACACTTCTACCTGATTATCTTTAATTAGTCCTTTGCAATCAAAATTCTTCTGACTCTTATTTGACACTAAATAGGCATTCAGTAAATATTTGTTGAGTGGATGAATGTTCATATATGGGAAGATGCTTTTTTATTCCTTATGAATGAAACCAATATGAAATGAAGCATTTGTCAAAAGCTGCAGAACTGTACACTGAAAGAATGAATCTGTACCGTGAAATTCATAAATTGTACTTTAAAAAATTCTAAATGAATATATTTCACGCTATTTTAAATTGAGTGTATTTAAATACACCACTGAGGAAGTTAGAAATGAAACAATTCAATTGAGTCCAAACATTTGAACAGATCCTTTGATCCAAGCCCTCACTCACATGGTAGAACTTCGCCATGCACCTGAAACATGGGCATGGCTGCAATAGTCTTGCACTTTGAAGTGACACTTTTGGGAGGTTAGGTTATTAGAGATGAATATTTTCCCACTCAATGTCAAGTGCACATGCTTTTGGGTATGTGCATAAAAAGAAGCATTGGCAAAGCAGTGCTATTTATATCAAGGAAATCTAACAACAAAATGTTTTACTTAAGAAACATAAGCCAGGACTTGGTATCCAGTTTCTGGATAACTTTGTACTGTAAACCTTTTTTAAAATTCTCTGTGTTTTAGAAGGATTTTTCTTTTTATGTCAGAACCCCGTAATGGGTGCCTGGCTGCATGAAACATTCCAGTTACAGCATTAGTATTTACCATGAGTTTCTAGAGAACAGAAATTTTTTGTCAGTTTTGGCAGTTTAGATTGGGTAGATTAATGCAAACTACTTAGTTAGATTAATGAGGAAAACAAGACAAATGAATGTCCATGAGTTTAACCTGAGTCTTAGCCCATCGTAAACACTCGGTGTCCCAAGAACACACAGGGCCTTACTTTACAGAGGACAGGGGACAGTTCCAGAGATTCATGGCTACCTACTATTCATCACCAAAATTTAAGCAAAGTTGAGACAAAGGCTGAATATTGTTTCTTTAGATAACTTTTCAACATTTAATATTAACTAAAATAGATAATTATTTCTAAAAAGCTACCAGAGTAGCTTTATTTTAATTTTTTTTTCAAAGAAGAAATACTAGACTTGGTGCTTGTAGCTCAGCAGTTAGGGCATTGTGGGTTGGAACCCAGCCTGGGCCTGCCAAATAACAATGACAACAGCAACAACAAAAATAGCTGGGTGTTTTGGCGGGCGCCTGTAGTCCCAGTGGCTTGGGAGGCTGAGGCAAGAGAATGGCTTAAGCCCCAGAGTTTGAGGTTGCTATGAGCTGTGACGCTACAGTACTCTACTGAGGGCAATGATATAGTGAGACTCTGTCTCAAAAAAAATAAAAAATAAAAAATAAATAAAATCATTGTGAGTTTTATAAAGTACTTTCAGAAGGCTTTTGCTATAAAATCTATTTTTGTCCTCTCTTTTCTTGATCGTTTTGTCAGGAAAGGAAAACCTCCAAATCTTGAACAATTCTAGGTACTTTCAAATAACCACTCACCTTTTATAGGTTAATAATGCAACTGAGGGTATTAGTTAATAAATCTTTGACAACTTCTTATTTTCTCTTTAAATCTGTTCTGGTATTTTAACTTCTTATACTTTCTACTTTTTCCATAGAATTCCATTCCTGTTCACCTCGATGTCAACCTTAGAGGCTCCCTGGGCTGGAAACTTTCTCATCATATCACAAACGAGTGGTCTGTCTTGGTTGGATGTTGGGGCTAATGGCTATTACCTTAATTGTAATTCTCTTGAGGGAGGGTCACTTTTAACTAGTTATTGTATTCTGTCGTGGATTAAAGGTTTCGGGGTGTGTTTTGGGAATCCAAAACATCTAAATTGTCAAACATTGGTGTCATTATGATCATTAGAAGTTTTGAAAGTTTTCCTCTAATTTGAGAGTAAAACAAAAACTCCTTACTCTTCTCAACAGCACAGATTATTTCATTTACCCTGAATGCTATTGTCTTTTAAAGAGTCAGATGGATATTAATGTTTTCCTTTTTCTGAAATCTATCGTCTTCAAAGCTTTAGTCTACCTGTAAAGGCAATTCATGTGATGGACTTTAACATCAGGTTCTGACTCCAAATACATGTTCATGGTATGTGTACAGCCTAGGCATTTATATTTCTTTTAATAATGTCCCAGAACTTTGTAATGAACGAGAATACTTGAATTTTTTCCTAAAATTTCCCAATATTTTTCTTTGCTTTCCCACTCTTGGACCTTTGTGGATGGTTGAAGTGCCTTTGTTATGCTAAAGAAAAGTCAGTTTTAATGAACTGGTAACAAAACATTTTAAAGACATTTTATAAACTTCATCTCAGAATGCAATCCAAATAACTGGCTCTGAAACCTCAAAGATTGTTTTTCTTAGTCTGGGAAATTTTGCCTCAATTCTATCAGCACTAAGATGAAAGCATCCTGCTAATGGCAGGACACTTTCAGACCATCCCAGTCTGCTAGAGAATGTTTTGATCTGAGTGAACTGAGGGTTTAGTTGCTAATTCCTTTTTACAAAATTAGGAAAGAACCCTTTGGGGATTATTTACTTGCAGTTGTACTCAGTCATTGATTTCTAGATTATGGGTAAAGCAATTAGAATGATCTTAATAAAAAGGGATGGCTTTTGTTCTTTGTATTAAGACGCTAACAAGTACTTCAATACTATTATGCAAATAAATAGCAAAATCAAGCCTATTTACCTGACATATAACCTCAGAAGTATGTCTTATTAAAATTATCTCAAGGTTTTGACTCCAGGGTGTATCACACACTGAATGTCTTTTGTAGGTTCAGAGACTCATTTATCACTGTAATCAGACTCAGCAGCCTATTCAGTTGGCTATTATATATAATTTTAGAAAATGGGTTTTAGAGACCTGATTTTAGGAAGAACAATAACAGAGCCTTTCAGATTTTATTTTAAACCCACTTTCAATCATTAGAGCAAAAAGAAGTGGACATTTAGATTTTTTAAAAAATGATCTCCATCTCCTGTATTTCACTGAATGCTCAGTTTTTTATTGTGACACTACGAGAGGATGTGAGTAAGTGGGACTGATCTGGCTTTGCTTAAAAGCAATGGAAATGAAAAACAAGTTCATAATAACACCCTGAAATTTTGCCTTTTACTGCATTTCTTTCATGGGACACAAATATTGCTGACATCTTTGATGGAGGAGCTGCTTTAATGCCTAAATGCCTCTTCACCTTAGTGATACCTTGAGCATAAAAGTTGAATTTGATCTAATGAGTATGAATTGTAGTCAGAATTCTGAAAATCGTTCTTCCCTAAAGGTCTGTCCCCAGGATGACTGTCAGAGGCACAATGGGGCTTCCTGCTTTAAAAATATGGAATGATGGCTCTTACAGAACAAATTAGGACAGGGGCCCACATTCATTAAGCACATACTTTGTGCTTTCGAGTTTTGACGTGTTGTTTCTCAGGAAACAGTATGCCCTTTTCAAAAATAGGCAACTGTGTAGATTTTTGATCATTTGGTATAGATTTTGTGCTTATTTTGTTAGCACCTAGCCTAAAATTGGATCGTTACAGAGAACACTTGTGTGATCTATGTGCAAGGAAGCTCAGATCTTGTTTCCAATTTTTCCCCCAATTTCAGGCTTAAATCATTTCTCAGAGGAATTCTGTATTGTTTTTGCCTTTCTGACCCTTGCAATGCAGATATCTATTGGCAACATAAAGTTTCAAACAGTACATCTGCAGCCAAAGAAAACCGAACCACTTTGCACTGAAGTTTTCAAAAATTATAAAGCTCTACTTAGAAGCAAGCAATACCACCACGGGACAGACAGGGCACAACACCGCGTTCACAGGATGCAGCCCCCACTCGCTGGAGCAGGCCCTAAGTCCTACCCCTAAATTTTAATACTTTCGGTTCCATATACGTTGTAACCTTCTCTATAGGTTGCTAAATTCTGGGTATTCTGCGAGGAAGTTGGGTTAAAAGTCTGTGCACTCTTTGCCACCTTCATTCTCTTCGCTTCTGCCCTGGACTTGTAACAGAACTCTATCAAAGCCACCAGCATGGCCAAGCCCAGGCCGCCAACCAGAATGTAGAAGACGCCTGCCACGTTGCTCAGGCTCAAGGCACTGGTCTTGTCCTAGAGGGAGAAAGACATTTCCATTAACTGCAGAAATGTCACATCCAAAGAGTGAAAACACAAGAAATTCAAAATGCCAATTAAAGTAAATGCTTAATTTAATCTGAAATTATTTATAAGTATAAGTCACTGATATAGGTTTGTGGATTAAAATATAAAGCCCATGGCTTTCGTGAGAAGTGAAATTATGATGATTACCAATAAATAAATTGCATGTAATTACATTCAATAAAATCTGTAACATTTATCATTATTAAATACTCAATCAAAACTATACTTAGTCATATATAAGCATTTATATATTTACTTAGAATGGCAGAAGTGAACTTATTAATGTTAAGTTGAAAATGACATGTTTAAGATCCATTTATATGGGAAAGGGGACCTCTTTTTGGCTTTGCTTCCATTAAAACATACGTTTAATGTTTGAGTAAATCTTGAATGAATCTATCTCCACATTTCCTATTTGAGGAACTAAGGGTCTTTAAGGTAGTAGTTTCACATTTTGTTCATCATTACTTTAACAAATATATGCAAATAATGTGCTAGCGTACACACCATTTGCCCTTTCAGTTGTATTTATAAGGGAAAACTCATGAAAAATGCCAGTTTTATGTATTAAATACTATTTAGAAATAATTATACATGTATAACACATAGGTGTTAAACACATTTTTTAGGTAACTTTTAAAATTACATAAATTACTGTGGTCAGTTGAAAAATAAATTACTTATGTAAGGCCAAATTTATAATTATTTTTTATTGATTTAAAAATACAATTCCATTCACTCTTTAAAAATGCTTATGTAATATCTTAGACATACTATTTTTCAGAGCTTCACATACATATTATCTCATAATTAATCAAGCATATGATGGAAGATATTAAAATTATAATAAGAGTCAAAAGTTTTCATAAATACTAAGTAGATTTATTATATAACATTATAACAAAAAAGTATTTGGGTAAATCTGCTGAAGGATGTCATGTGGCCATCATCTTCTCAGCAGTATGTTTTGTACAAAATGTGATTCAGACCCATAAATAGCTTTATTATTAAGAGAGTGTTTAATTAAAAACATGCAATATCTATACTGTTAGTGTGGTAAGGACATCAGCTAACTAGTCCAGAAAATTTAGGGTAACTTCATTTTAAAAATAATCATGCCTTAAGTATTTATGCTTCTCTTACTTTGTATCAGGATTTTTGATAACTGTTACTTTATCTGGCCAAGCTTGTCTCATTCCACTCTGGTTTAAAGGCAGACAGAAGTGATTAAAGTATAGGGATAAGGTCTGAATATGCCTCTGTTAACTTTACTTTGTCTCCTTAAATCAATTGAGGCTCTCCTGTTTCAAATAGTCACTTGTTTAAATTGTTTTCTTTCTATAAGAAGATACAGAAAAAATAAAAGAGGATTCCAAGAATCTTCAATTATGGCTCTCAACCACTGTTACATTATATTAATTTGTATAGATATTTAGATTTACTAGTAAACTTGTGATTTTTTTCTTTAGAATAAAAAAATAACTAATTTTAGGTTATTTTCATTTGCACTCAGTGAATTAGGCCTACAGTTTTCTGCATTTTTAAAAAGAGAATTTATAATTGAGATAGCTTATAAATTGAGTATATTATTAATAAACATTGACTTATAAAATAATTTCAATTGGGGGAATAGAATTGGAAGGTTCACTGTTTACGTCAGCATAAACATATAGGGCTTCTTCAAACAAAAGTGGAATGCTTGGCAATTTAGTGAGAAAAGACAACTTTTACATAAGCATTTCTTTATTATTTGGAACCTTCTTTTTCTACATTACTACTAATCAATTTCCTGTTTCCTGCTTTGAGAATACATTAGTTCTTTAAATAATTTGATTTCCTGGTCTTTGCCTCCAGGAAAAAAAAACAAAACCCTAACCATAAAACACTACTACTTTTATTAGTGGTACGTAAGTTTTAGAATAATACAAGGAATTTTATTATTTTATAGATTTTTGCAGTTAATTTAAGTTTATTTAAAAGCTTTAGTATTGGGGAGCAGGTTGTAATTTCCCTAAAAGTCAGTCCTTTAGTTCGAAATTTATGACATTAGCTTTTAATTTAGGCAGTAGCTCAGTGTATAGAGAAATGTTCAGTTTTTATTGTTTCCATATACTTTAAACATTTTTTTATTTTTATTTTTTTCTTGCTCCCATTTACTGCTCTGTGAACACAAGAGGAGGCCCCGAACTGCAGACTGACCTTGCTTCCAGAGTCCTTGGGTCCACATTCACCTTTATCGTACCACCATTTGTTTTTCAGCTTGTCTAAGACGCCTGCCTCACTGAGTTTCAAAACGGCAAGGTTTACAGGAGTTCTTCACGTGGAAAATAACATAAATAACATTATATATGTTATTTTATGTTATTCAAATAAAACTACATTAGAATCGCATGGCAAAGTGACAGAGCAGAGGCCACAGTACGTGTTATGTCTTGTGCTGTAGGCCCAAGTTTAGACTCAGACATAAAACTGGGGCCTGCTCCATCGCTTTAGGTAACAGGCACATACTGCTTGGGAGGATTTGTAAATAAAAGGTATGCAATTACTGTGAATCCAAAACTATTGGCTTTGGTTAAGTTTCTCAAACATGTACCATTTTCCCCACATAACTGTAGAGCTCATTTAAAACCTAGAATCTTCTCTGTTTTATTTTCCCTTTCAAAACTAAAGGAGTGGCTGCAGGTTGACAGGCTTCCATAGAAGCTTAGATAGGACTGATTTCATTTCTTGCATGAATTCAGCTAGCAGGATTTAACTTTGTGTCCAGCACCTAAGAAGTGGGTCCTTCTGGTGTCATATAGGGCCACCTATATGCACCAAAAAAGACCTCATAAGACAAATAGTAAACCATTATTTTAAAGTATAAGCCTATGCTGATATTTCCCTTCTGAATTATAGAATTTAGCCTAAATAATATAGCCAGAGCAACTGTCATTTTTCTTGAGTCTACCAGACCATTATAGTCCAGGTGAAGTGGCATTAATCTATCACACAAATAAATGATAGGTTAGAGGTAACCAAGATTTTTCTGAATAGATAAACTCCTTTTACTTTAAAGTCCTACTTTCCTTCTCTGTCATTTTTTATTCTTTCCACACTAAATATTGTATAAAGAGTCTCAGGAAGGAAGATGTCATTTATTACCCAGGGTCAGTGTTTGAAGAATCTAAGAATTCTTCCAGTTTTTACTTCTAGATTATGGTCTGCAGGTTGAGCAGATGGATGAGAAGCTGTGACTCCTAGGATCTTTTGCTGCTGTTACCTTCTTTGTGGTTGGTTTGTTTTTTGTTTATTTCTTTTGCTTTTACAAACATCTAGGGACAGATTTGTCACATTCCTCTGGACTTTCCTAAGGCTGCCATATATCTGGCTGTGTTGCCCACGGCCTCACTTCTAGGAAATGTTGAGGGCATTTGGAGCAACACAGCCTGCACTAGATTGGTTGACAGAGGATTCGTTTTGTTGGTGGTGGTTGTTGTTGTTGCAGTTTTTGGCTGGGGCCAGGTTTGAACCCGCCACCTCTGGTATATGGGCCCGCATTTCCTACTCCTTGAGCCACAGGTGCCGCCCGAGGATTGGTTTTGTAAAGCTATCTACAGGACTAAAAACATGCATTAGTGATGGTGATAGCAATCGCTTATGTTGATTGAGCACTTACTGTATGTCAGGCACTGGTAAAAAGCATTTTGTATATTTGCTACTATCACTCACATTTTGCAAATGAGGAAAACAAGGCACAGCGAGCTTCATTGATCTAGTCACACGGTGGAGAGTAGTTTAATCAGGATTGTGGAAGTCTTGTCTTCAGATGTAGCTTGTGCAATTAAAAATGTTAGTGACAGAGGACTCATGAAATGAGGTTTCTGATTGAGTTTTCTGATGAACAGTTATACCTAAACCCATTTTTTATGGTACCGTTTTGAAGACATTTTCTAAAATATACATTTTTCCTTTTGTTTATATGATTTCTAAACACAATTTAAATTTTTATATCAATGTTTTAAGATCTTACTAAGGGTTTATTGTTCCATTCAAGAAGAAATATGCATTTGCCATATCCTAGAATATTATATTGTTTTTTGAGTTAAACTTTGCCATGAACATGATTTAATACTTTTTGCTAAAAGCTGAGTTTGTGGATGAGGTGAGGTAAGGATTACAGTTAATTGAGGTGCTTAGTTAATTTAGCCTCACTTAAACTAGGTTTTACTATTTATACAAACCACCACTCTCTGACCTGACCCCCCTCCTTTTATGAAGTGATTGCTACAAAAACTACCCCTTCACGTTGATGGGTAAACTGATAATCCCTTGGGAGCATTTATCTTTGAAAAACAGAGTTTCTGACTCAGAGTAGATACCCTATAGTGTAGCATTTAAATTATTTTGAATCTAGTACAAGTGTTTTCATTGAACTGGTCCTCTAAGGGTACTTAAGTCTCCGGTCTAGCTCTGCAAAGCCTTTTAAACACATCTAGGTAAATCATATTAGCCTATATTGCTGTTTTTGAATGAGGTGAGCTGGGAGGAGGAAGACTTAGTGCGGATTAAAAGAGAAAAATGAAAGCAGAGAGTCTCTTTCATGTTTCTTCCAGAAGAGACCCTGGAAGGTGAAATCGTGGACTAGCTGAAACCGCCTTGGCTTCTCTCCCTGTCTGAAGTTGTGCTTTCCCCAGCCCCATCCTTCTTCCTCTTTATCCTGTCTGCTGTTCACTTCAGCAGAGCAAAATTAGATTAGCATTTAAAATATATGAGATTTGTTATTAACCATATTTAATGTTCAAATGATGGAATAGCAGAACAAAGAATTCATTACTAAAAGAGTCCTTCTCCAAGGGCTGGCTTCCCTTCACGGTTTCTGTTTAACATTTTCCTGCGTCAGATGCATATTTTATGTACTAATCCCTTTATTCTTGGATTATTTTTTCGTGGCTGTGATAGAAAGGAATAGATCATTTTTAAGTATAACATATATCAAGGGCCGCAATGGGGTGTAGTCTTCAAAGTGCCAAATTAAATACCCAGAATTGTGTGATGAAATATAATTCCTAGAGAAAATATTATTTGGTATCACACTTTCATATGAATATCCACTTTCTTGAGTTTGCATATCATATGTAATAAGGTATAAAGAAAACAGATGAAACTTTTGTAGTTATTAAGTTCTATGGGTGATTCATGGTTACAGACATTACCAAAATTTTCACAAAAACATAGCTCACATAAAAATGGACATAAAAGGGCTGCACCTGTGGCTCAAAGGAGTAGGGCACCAGCCCCATATGCTGGAGGTGGCCGGTTCAAACCCAGCCCTGGCCAAAAACAAAAAATGGGCATAACAGTCTACATATAGTTTATGTTTAGACTAAACCATATTAGATTTATATCAAAGGGAAAATAAGTGTTAGCCATTGCAGGCAAAGTTTTAAATAGGTTCATTGTCAATTAGTAAACTTACAACATTGCACGAATTTCCTGTGACGAGACTGAAAGGAGCACATTGCAATGATTCGTATTAACACTATCAAAGACTTGGGGTTTCAAACAGTTTGTACCTCCCAGATTATGCCTTTCTGTTTTAATTTGTTTCATTTAAGAAGCAGGACCCTGCTCCTCATCGTTTTGATGTTTGAGTGTGAGGACTCTGGGCGAGGGCAGCTGTGTTTACAGCAGGGAATGGCTGTCCGGTGAGCAGGTGCTAGTTACCGGGCAGCCCTTGAGGGGTGACCGGGAGGCTCCCACAGGGACGCCAAATGCTTCACTGTTGCTTATGTTATATCCTAGGGTCCTTGATGGAAAGGGCAGTGGATTCTTTTTCTACATTGGTGCTGGCACATTGTCCCATTAAAGCAGAAATTTAAAAATTTGCTGCTGAATGGGAGCCTGGAGGAGCGCGCCCACCCCGTCCGGGGCACAGTCCTGGGAGTGACGGACGAGTCACTTGCCTCGGAAGAGGAACCTTGTCATGCGTGGTACAGGTGTCCACTGACATCGTTCCCCCTTTTGTTAGATGAATCACTCTTGGGACAGTTCGTTTTCTCCTACTAAAAGATTCTGTGTATGAAAACCGCTAAGTCCGGGGCTCAGCACCCCTCGTCTGCGCCCTCGGTCTGCTGCCCGCACTTCGGCGAGCTCTCTGCGCTCCCCGGCACTGAACTGGCCGCTCTCTCTCGGTTTCACCCTCCTCAAGGCTTCAGAGTCAGCTGCACCCTGTCAGTCAGTACTTTCCCTCCTTATTTTACCTCTTTTGCTGATGGTCAGGCCAAATGGGAGGGGTAAGATAAATTTACAAAGACAATGGGCCACCTGAAGAAGGTACAAAATAAAACCCAGAAGCAACACCTCCCTCCTAGTGATGGACTTCGGTACAAAGTACTGAGCTGGGTCAGGCCATTCGAATGCCGTCTTCTGTCCCAACTCAGCCTTCAGTATTAACATTGAGAGGGCAATGACCTATTCTCTTGGTGATAAACCTTACACCATGTTGAATTTATGTATGTGTTTTGGGATAAAAACAAAATTCCCGATGGAAAAATATAATGGAACAGACTGTAATTTCATTTTAGGAGAGCATTTTATGTTAGTTTTTGTAACATTTTGGGAAACCACTTGTTACAGTTTGAAATAACGTGTATTCTAAAGCATTTGTAGTTCACGTGTGGTGGACAACATTACTGTAATAACAAGGAGTTTGAATTTAGAAACTACAAGATTAGGTTGGATTTATGCTTTTGGACAACAAATATTTACTGAGTGTCCATATATACCAAACAGTGTATTAGATGCAAGTTGATTAAATCTGACTGAGTTGTATAACCCATATAAATAAATTAAAATCATTTTTCTTATGTAGATTTTTCTAATATGTGTACATTTCTGTTATGCTTGTTTATTTTTTTCTGGAACTAGTCTTTAATGTGCACTCAAATGGAACCTCATTCTTTATATTTGTACAAAATTTTATCTGCAAGGCAGGGTTATATTTCTCTTATATTTATGATAAAAACAAAAACTGGGCAAACAAAATTTTTATAACGGAGTAGAATATCTTTGTTTTTATTTTCTCTGCAGCTATTCTAGGATATTTTCTGGTATTTCTAATTTGTATGGAGGAATTTGAAAAATTTTCTCTGCATATATGTATATATGTACATATTTATGACCTGTTTATGAAAATTGAGAAAATTCCAGGCCAGTCACAGCCCCATCTCCAAAATATGTGACAAGTTCATACCCCTTAACATGGTGCCAAGAATTCGGGCAAAGTTTCCCCTTCTTCCCCCTGCAGTAGGGTTGGCTGGTAGATGGAAATATAACGGAGGTACCATGAGCTCAAGTTGAAGGCTTTTTAGATCAGAGTCTAGGAAGGGAAGCGGCAACCTTCCTGACAGCTACTCCCTGAAAACTAAGCATCCTTCTGTGGTTTAGGTGCTAAGTGAGGGGATTTATAGCCCAATTACGAACCTGAAGGATTTAGACAATTTTCTAGATTTTAAAACAAAGAGAAGAATGTATACTTTACATTTTTCATTGTTCTTACATACCAACTGAAGGTAATTGATTAAAATTTTCCCATCTGTGGATTTTCTTTGTCTACAAACACTGATATAGTGAAGAAGGATTCTGCAACCCTAGTTAATATTAATACATATGTTTACTGTATACACTTTTTTCTTTAGACACTGCTTAGAAATTAAAGAGCAAACATTATTTTATGAAACTGCAAAATGATACAAATGAAGATAAAGTTGAGTTGATCTTGTTTCAGTAGCCTTACTGTTTTGCAATTTATTCAAGAAAAGCAAAAAATATCTAGTTTGTAGGACTGTCTTTCTTACCTAACTGTCACAGAAGCCTGGTGTCTTAGATGGAGAAAGCGTCCTGGTTGGCACTCTCCCAGGTCTTGGTGGAGCTGAGTTATTGCTGTTGAGTGGTGGAGACTAAACACCTCTGCCCTCTCTTCACTAAACTGCTCTTTCAGAAACTCGCATCCCTTCCTACTTCCCAAAACTGGTTCATAGGACTGGGAATGTCTGAGCCACAGCCTCTTCAAAGCCAGAGATTTTTGGTAACAATTTTCATTAGGTTTGTTAGTGTGTTGTCAAGTTAATAATGGTTGCAAATATTTTTGTGTTGACAGTAATTGCATACTTAAGATTGCGAGGGCCTTGACTTTGATTTGACTGGTATTAGCAGGTCCATCCCGTAAGTCTCCCAGCAGATGCACCTATTACTTTACATACTGTTTACCCGCTTTTGGTGACATTGAGGCTGACCTTGGAGTCACCTCCCCCGCTGCCACATTCTCCTTTGTCGTACCACCATTTGTTTTTCAATTTGTCCAAGAGGCCTTGTTCATTCAGTTTTAAAACTGCGAGGTTAACAGCATTTCTTGAAACGATAAAACATATTTTGTAAGAAACTGCACAGCTGTTCAGATATTAGAAGGAATGAGGACTTAAGCTGTTTTATAAGCTTCTCCCAGACGCTAAATAAACCTCTCATTTTGCCCTCCTGTGGCCCCTTCCTCCAGAGTCTGAACCAAAGGCACTTGTAACTAACTTCAAATGTATTAAACATGCAGTATTTGGTGTTGGTCACTTTACAGTTCATTTATTGTCCAGTAACTGATCTCGTCATCAACCAATTACATGTTTTGTTTTGTTTTGTTTTTGTGAAACAGCAATAAACTTAAATTTCCTAGAAATTAAGAAAGAATTGTATGCTAAATTCCTTTGCCCCTAAGAATGTCAAAAACCCAAGAAAGACTGTAATGAAAATTCATTCCCATAAGGAAAAACAAAATGGCATAAATAAATCACCAAAACAGCCACTGATTTTTGTGTAATGATTTCCTGACAACAAAGAGTTTGGCTTAATTATTATTCCCTTTATTATTTAGTTTAGTTTGTTTGCTTGTTTGAATTCAGGAGTCCTGGACTCTGGGACTTCCATATTGGTTCAATTCATGGGCTGGAAGTCACGGGATAGTCGAGGGATAACCCCAGAAGGTTTTATATTTGAATTTTGTGTTGCCTCTTAAAGGCATAAGATGCTATTTTGGAATTAGGATTGGATGTCCAATTTCACTGTTTAAATTCCATAATTAAACCCTGGGAAGTCATGCTGCATGTGATATCGGCTTTGCAAATAAACACTCTCTAGATTAGATTGCTCCACGTATATCTCTACAAGGAAATGGGGGAGCATATTCTCACTCTTCTCCAAAAGGATTAAAAACATGTGTCATGGGCTTTTGCCTCCCAGGCATTTTATTTCTTTCCTGAAAGAAAAGTTATAGTTTTTTAATGACCCCTTAACTCTTTTAAGAGATTTTTCCATTATTTAATGAAATTTCTGTTAAATCTAAGGAGTGGACTATATATTGAGGAAATTTAGTTCATGTTATGCTGAGTTATGTATAACTGTACTTTAGTACAGTTTATGTTATGCTAATAAACACTGAGTTTGGTGATTGTTTTAATGCAAATCAAATATAGATAAAATAAAACAAGCCATATTAACGAATATCACTTGAACCCGATTTGCAAGTAAACTGACATTTAGCTGACTAATAAAATTGTTGAATATTTTGCCATTAACCAGCTGATTAAACTGTTTTTGTTTTTCTCTTCACAAGTGTGGGTAGTATTCAAAACAAGGTGTTTTTTCAGTGTTGTGAGGGTCTGATCCATTTGGAGAGTAAACAGTTCTCATAAGTAAAAACATAATTTGGGAGTATTAACTCTTCTGACAGGTTAGACTGTCCATTTGCAACATGCTAATTGGATAATTAGCTGTTCCCATACTTTTCAAGTAAACGCAATGTTACAAGTATAAAATAGTTAATATATTTCCTAAAAGGAACAGATTGAAATGTAGAAAAAATAAATATTCAGATAAGATAGAGACATCTATTACAAAATTTCTGTTGGAAGAAAGGGAATATTTTAATTTATTTTGTGTCTACAAGAAAATAAATTTTTCTCTCAATAAATTAAAGCTAAGAACTAAAATTTCTAGTTCGGAAAAAGTTATTTTTATACTCCACAATGTTTTAGATTTAAACATTCATACTAGATTTTTAAAAATGAGGTGGCATTCCAATCATTTTATATGTTGTTTTAAGAACATTTCTTTGATAAAACTGAAATCATTTCATGAGAGGGTTATTTAACGGGTTATTAGCCATATCCAAAGACAGTTTCACAGCACAAAAGAAAACAGAGAAGCAGAATAACGGAATGAATAAGGAGGAAAAAAAAGCTTTCATGTTGAGAAAATTGTTTGGAATCAAGCTTTCTACAAAATTATTCTATGATATTGTCTTTCTAATACCATCCATAGGCCATGTAAAAACAGTTCAGTTTCACACTGCTATCTGTGTATGTGTGTGTGTGTGTGTGTACACATGCTTTGCTGATATTATATATTTGACCAATAGATAAGTCAGTGCCCAGTTCACAATAATGCCATGTTTGTTTTCCTTCCAGAAGCCAGCGGTCCCTCAATGAAGTTGACTTAATACCATCATATACGAAGTTTACATTTCTTTAGTGATGCAGAGTAGAAGGCACTTTGTAATCAGGATTTGGAGATAGTATTTAATACCTCAAGATTCCGTTGCATGTTAAAAATGACTTATTTTCTATAATTATCTGACTACAGATAAAATTTCCTTATTTATTGAGTTTAGCTCTAAAGGCCTCCTTGGATTGTTATTTAAGCTTTAACAAAAGCCACACATGAAAGCCATGACCACAAAAGCCATGACCATTTGGATACTTGTTCTATTTTATGCAATGAATCACCTTTACATGTTATTATTAATAATAATAATTGTAAAATGACTTTAAAAAATGTATAAAGTTCTTCACTCATTTAGACTAGATTGAAAAGTGCTTTTTATCTAGCCAAAAAGAAATGGAAGCCTGAAGAAGTAATATCAATAGCGAACAAGGCTGAGGAAGTTATAAGACGTCAGATGAATGAGGGGCACAGAAAGGACAGACTTTGCCGAGCAGGTTTCATCATTGTTTTGAAAACCGCTTCAGATATTTCAGATATAAACTCAAAATCATTGTTGGAAACTCCTCCTGGTTATAAGGGGTATTCCTGCCCTGAGTACACATCACATCTGATGCGTACTGAGTATGCCATAGAACTGAGCTGCAAGAAAAATATATGAGCTATTTCTTGTATTATTATTCCTTTTATTGTGTTAAATGCAGCTTTTATAGAATCAAGTCAATTGAAATAGATTGTTTTCCATTTAAAAATGGAAGGGAAGGAAGAAACAGCAAGTGCTTTTGCTGGACGTGTACACCCAGGTTGGAGAACCAGGGGGTGACAAGGACCTTCCATAGACTGACACAGGACCCAGTGGACAAGGACCTTCCATAGCCTGACACAGGACCCAGGGGACAAGGACCTTCCATAGACTGACTCAGGACCCAGGGGGACAAGGACCTTCCATAGACTGACATAGGACCCAGGGGGTCAAGGACCTTCCATAGACTGAAACAGGACCCAAGGGGACAAGGACCTTCCATAGACTGACACAGGACCCAAGGGAACAAGGACTTTCCATAGACTGACACAGGACCCAAGGGGACAAGGACCTTCCATAGACTGACACAGGACCCAGGGGGTTGACAAGGACCTTCCATAAACTGAAACAGGACCCATGTAACTTATTTTTCTTTGCTTTTTTTTTTTCCTCAGGGGAAGTCAAGGTAAGAAAAACTTCTCCAAATAGCTTTTCTCATAGTGGTGAGATGATGGGGAATTTGACTTAGAGCTGAAATAAAAATGCTCACCTGGTCAAGTTACAGGACCTTTGGAAGACTTCCAAAAGTTTTTATTCTTGGAATTTCCTGAATTGAGTTAGATTATGAATATCCATACTTTACTGCTCTATCATCTGGGACTTAGTTTTTGCTAATGGGAATTACTGAAATGCCACATTAAAAAAATCTTTAGAATGGAAACTAATATGTAAACTTTTTTGATTTATTAATTTTGGGTCAATTATTATACTACAGAGTAAGGTGTTCTTGTAAAAACTTAATTCAGGCTGAGACATTCATCTCTTACTCTCTACCCTTTTGTAAATAACTTATCACTGATTTCAATGGATTTGAATCTGCCTTTGTGCTTACTTTTCTGCCTTACTCATTATATTTACTTCTTGACTCTGTTTCTTACAGGATAACTTCTCTGTTGGTGAGGTATTAAAGTATGCACCTGATGAAGCGCCTACATCAGTAAATGGGGCAAATTATAATTTTTTTATGATTTTCTAGATTTATAAATATTACTGTAAAGGACTGATGCTATAAATCCTTAGATCCTGCATGATATTCAGGGCATGTATAGTTTGTAGAATAAATAATTTGCAATATTATCTTTAGTCTGGTTAAAACACATCCAATTCCATCTTACTAGGATGGACATTTTATTGTTGGCTATTGATGTCAGTAGGGTATGGACTGAATGCATTTTATCTTCCTTAACTACCATGATACTAGGACTTCATTATCCTTATAAGAAGACATCAATCAGTTATACAGTTGAATATGCCTAATCTGAAAATCTAAAATCCAAAATGGTCCAAAATCTGAAACTTTCTGAGTGAACATGATGCTTATTGGAGCATTTTGGATTTGCGATTTTCAGATTAGGAATGCTGAACGCGCAAGTGTGATACACCTCTTCCAACATCTGGAGAAAATGTACAACTAGAGACCCATTCAGGGTCTCAAGCATTTTGGATAAGGGATATTCCACCTGCATGTGCCCGAGAAACTGTCCGTAACTTTAGGCTTATGATCTTCTTGCCCCAGGGCTCTATTCAGGCTATGCTCTCTGTCAGTTTCAAATATCAAGTGTTAAAATGACTGGAATATTTACCTGAATGCAGCTGGGAATTTTTTTCATAGTCTTCAATAAATCTTAATATACTTTTGAAAAACTATAAAAATTATGACTCACTAAGAAATTGTGTAAAGAAACAGAAAATTATTTTAAGTCAGCAAAGGAAATTGATGGATAATTTATGCAGGAAATATAAAAATGATATAAAGATTACACAGTCTTAGTTGGAATTAAACTAATATGAATTAAAGGCAATGCAAATTCCAGGCAATGCAAATTCAATTCTTGCCATTAATACTGGGAAAAGATAAAAGTAAAGAAAATGCTCAATATAATCAAGTATTTAATAAGATGGGCATTCTCATAAATTGATTATGGAATTAAAAACTGGAAAGAAAATAATTTGGCTTTATAGAAGAAAAGCTTTAAAACAATTCTTACCCTTGATCCAATTACTCCCCTCTGGGGAATCAATTTTAAGAAATTAATCACAGGCGGCGCCTGTGACTCAAAGGAGTAGGGCGCCGGCCCCATATGCTGGAGGTGGTGGGTTCAAACCCAGCCCCAGTCAAAAAAAAAAAAAAGAAAGAAAGAAAGAAAGAAATTAATCAAAGGCATTACAAAAATAATTTATGATAAATCTCATAGTATATTTATATAACAAAACAGTGACAGCACTTTATATATCCTAAAGAAAGAGAGATTATGTAGATTTTGATCCACACCAGTAGTTCCTTTGAATATCAGAACTACTTATTATACATAGAGATGCTTGGATCTAACCTTGATCTATCAGATTCTTCTAGATTGGGGGCATCATATGTTACAAATCTCCTGAGGTGACAGTATTAATAAATACAAATAATTCATATATTATCTAGTCATTAAAATGTTACATAGCCATTAAAAACTTTAAATGACAAGGAGAAATGCTTGTATATAATGTTGAGAGAAAAAAAAATTTGTATATTCATTGTGATGTCAGTACGAGAATAAATGATATATATACTTAATGAAAAAATTTGGAAAAAATACAATTCAATAAATTAATGTTTCTGTGTAGGGGATTGTGATTGATTTGCATTCTATTTGTCATTGTTTTTACAGAGACTGAGGTCTTGCTATTTTGCTCAGGCTAGCCTCAACCTCCTGGCCCCAAGCAATCCTTCCTACTTAGCCTTCCAAGCAGCTAGAAATATGGGTGCCAGATTATATTCAGCATATTTTTGGTTTTTATGTTTTCTGACACACATCAAATTTTTTATAATGTGGTTTAATAATAAATAAAAAACAAACAAAAGTGCTTTCAGTTATCATATAATGCCTTTCAGAATTGTTTGATTCAAGCCAAAATATAAATTCTATTTTGGATCAAATAAAATTTGAGGAAGAGGCAGAATCTAGAAGTTATTCTTTAGCATCTCAGAAAAATAGCCATTGCTCCTGATTATGAGGTTTGCCTTGGCCCTCTTGGTTTGTGCCTCTTGTCACAGGATTGAGGACATGAACTGTGTTTGGCCTCTACAAAGCTCTGCTTTGCAGGAACAGGTCAGGCATCAATTAGGAGACACGCCCCATCAGGTCAGAGCTGCGGGATGTTAATGGAACTCCCAGGGTCTTGGAAAGAAGACTTGCGATTTCACACAGACTTACTTTGAGAAGGTGAGCTTTTTCCCTGAGGCCAAATTAAATGAATTGACTGTGAATAGGATTGAATCCTGCTAAGTGGGCCATTTACAAAAGAAAAAGTATATATCTGTTTTCAGAGAAAGAGATTCTATGTTCTTTAACATGAGTTAGACACCCTAAGGAAAAGTCTTTTGGGGAGATTTTGTTTTTGCAGGAATTTAAATAATGCAATTTGTTTTTATCTTCCACTATACTAATATTCACTATATTCCTTTCTTGAAATAAAATTAAAATTCTAGATTGGAAAACTCCTTCGATTTAAACTTCATTATGTATCTATACATACACAACACACACACACACGGTGGCCATAAAGTTCGTGTGGAATTTAAAATAGTGTGCAATTTCAAACTGCACACAAACTTTGTGGCCTCCCTGTATACACACACACACACACACACACGGTGACCATAAAGTTCGTGTGGAATTTAAAATAGTGTGCAATTTCAAACACACGAACTTTGTAGCCTCCCTGTATACACACACACACACACACACACTGAAATTTTTGCAGCTCCATTCTAACAAGAGTAATTTCATGGACCATGAATAATAACCAAGTCTGTTTAGACTGTTCTGTTATTAACTGACGGCTGCACTATCAAGTATTGTCTTGAGAGTTGTAGGATGAAGGCACATTCCAAGTAGCAAGGTGAGGTAGAAAGGGGTGAGCATCAGATGGGATTTGCTTTTGGTATTTTAATTAATGATGTCACAAAAATAAAGTTAGGTGGAGCAAGTTAGCAGAAACACTGAGAATTTACAATAAACTTCAGAATTTTGTATAAAATCAATGAATAACATACTAAGGAAAATAGCTATTTATTAAGGAGCTATTTATAAAATATAAAAAGTAAAGACAAACCAGTAGGTTGTCAAATGATAAGGCGTTAAGAGCTAAGTACGTGTGGCCTTAAGGAAAGACATTTGCATTCACAGTTCCACCCTTTATCAGCTGTCAGACCTGCACAGTATCCAGTCCTCAGCGTTATCAACGCTCCACTAAATTTTCAATTTAACTTGCAGCTATGCCATTACTTTTCTTCTCAGATTATACCTTCCAGTAGCGAAGCACAAGGCTCATTTTGGCTTTTTTCTGCTTCATTGGATTTGTGCACTCATTTCCAAAGGCAGAATTTGGGCTAAATTGCTATACATCTATATGGAAAAAGTTTTTAGAAAAGATACTAAGTTTTCACTCCAGTTTGCTTGTGCAATAATAAGATTTGCATAAAATGGCACCATTGATAAATGTTTGTTGTTCCTAAGCAATCAGGAATTGATCAATTGTATAATATTAAAAAAATTAAGGAGAAACATTTTTGTGGAGTGAAAAGACAGTTCAGACCCAGCATGATTTACATGAGCATTTGGAAACCACCTAGATGAGGAGGAAGTCAATGTCTTTGCTTTGGGTTTGGCTGACTACAGGCGTTTACTCAGCGTGGCTGCCTCATCACCACATGTTTCCTACTCCAACTTTAGTCAGAAATAATTGTACAAACTAAGTAGATACTGGACTAAATTCCAGCAGTTGTCTCTGAATCGCATGGTCTTTGGAATGTGCATGATTAATTCCTATTTGAGAACTTGGTCTGAGGAATGTTATTTCTTGAAAGAACTTTGGGATTTTTGTGAAAATGTCTGCCAACAATTCATCCAGAGCATTAGCTGGGCATTGTGATAGATGAGGATTTTAATTACATTTTTTAGTGTTGAGTGTTGTTTTAGGCAATCTTTGCAAATATTTCATGCCATATAGCTTCATGATTTTGTTAATTCTAACTCGTGTTGGGTCATGGGCCCCTTTTAAAATCTGATGAAAGCTCTGGATACTTACTCAGGAAAAATGCACAGATACACAAAACCACTGCCATACAGTTTCAGGAAGTTCACGGACCTTGAAAGGCAGTCATAACATGGCTCAAAAAATCTGTTTTAGATTATAATATTTATTTTAAAATTGATTAGTGATAACTTTCAAGTATGTCTACTGAAGGGGAGAGAATCAGAACTCTATGATGCATGGTAGCTTAGAAGTTTTACACAGAAGAGGTTTTAAGACAGTGATTTGTCAAGAAGAGATTTCTAGGGTATTGGCCTCAATCTGTGATCTGCAAACTCATAATGTGTGGGACATTTTTAAAGACTATGTGAAACTGATAAAAACTTAAAAAAATAGTGGAAAGATGTATAATTTGACAGAATTCAACTATTCATTTTAAATAACATAAATTTCATTTTATTTGTGGTGACCTTGGGTATCATTTGAGATTTTAAGTGAGAAAGTCCCTACCCAAGCCATCCCCTTACTGTTATCACCACCCACGATCACATCATACAAAAGAAGAGATTTGTTTCAAGATAGGACCTCTGCTACTTACATTGTGAAGGGCCTCAAGTTATTTCTGATATCATCTACTTTTCATGTTCTGATTATTAATCTTCTAGAGGAAATTTATTTTATACTAAAGTAAAGTAAATTTTAAAAATATAAGAACTGGTCTCTCATACCAAAGGCACGTGAGTGGCTCAGCTGGAGGACCTTTCCTGCAGGTGCCTGTTCTGGACCATGATTTGCTGTGCAGACTTTGCCCCTACCCCTGACTTAGAATTCCTTCATATCCTTATGATTTCTGGAATTCTGAACCATTCCGTGGACCATGGATCTTATATACTTTCCATACTTTGGCATCCCCTAAAAACTGCCATCGATGGCTTTATTTTTATTTTTTATTTTTTGCAGTTTTTGGCTGGGACCGGGTTTGAACCCACCACCTCTGATATATGAGGCCAGCGCCCTACTCCTTTGAGCCACAGGCACTGCCCTCATTGATGGCTTTAAAGACATAATCCTAGAATGTCTGAGTCAAAATATGGGTTAGAAAATATCTCCAACTTCCCTATTTTACAGATGGGGTCGCTGAGGCCCAATCAAAGTTAGGTGACTTGTCCATCAAAGCCCAGCTAGGGCTGCCTTCTGGTCCAGTGCTCTTTCCACAGTATTATGGTATCCTTGTTTCCTGTCAGCACACTTTCCTGAGTAGCTAAGCTATTTATTCATAATTTCTATGGCATTGTAAGGCAACTTCTTTTCCCCCATGAAGTTTATCAGGTTTGGTAGGGTCTATACCTGATTAAGCTTTGGAAACTATTTGACTCATAGATTCCCTGAATTAGTAAGATGGCAACTTTGGTCTAGCTAGGCTAAGTACTCCTTGAACTGAGACAAAAACCTGAAAAGCAGGTGATCTTGTCAACTGAACTGATATACTCAAAATATCCAAAAAGGATGGATAGATGATTTTCTTTTTTCTTTTTTTTTTTTTTTTGAGACAGAGCCTCAAGCTGTCACCCTGGATAGAGTGCTGTGGCATCACAGCTCACAGCAACCTCCAATTCCTGGGCTCAAGCGATTCTCTTGCCTCCGCCTCCCAAGTAGCTGGGACTACAGGCATCCGCCACAACGCCCGGCCATTTTTTGGTTGCAGCCGTCATTGTTGTTTGGCAGGCCCAGGCTGGATTCGAACCCACCAGCTCAGGTGTACGTAGCTGGTGTCTTAGCCCGCTGAGCCACAGGCGCCGAGCCGATAGATGATTTTCTTTAAAAGCAATACCAAGAACCTATATGATGA